>PVJD01003448.1:0-163018 GCA_004026545.1 Mormoops blainvillei | reverse complement strand
ATGTACCACAGCGTTTTTATCCAGTCATGTATTGATGGCTGCTGGGGTCGCTTCCATAGCTTGGCTATTGTAAAAAATGTCTCAGTGAACGTAGGGGGTGCATGTATTCTTTTGAATTAGTGTTTTGGGTTTCTTTGGATAAATCCCCAGAAATGGAATCACTGGGTCATTAGGCAGTTCCATTTTTATTTTCTTTTTTTTAAAAAAGATTCTATTTATTTATTTTTAGACAGAGGGGAGGGGAGGGAGAAGAGAGCGAGAAAAACATCGATGTGTGGTTACCTCTCAAGCGCCCCCTACCGGGGATCTGGACCACAACCCAGGCATGTGCCCTGACTGGGAATCAACTGGTGACCCTTTGGTTCGCAGGTTGGTGCTCAATCCACTGAGCCACATCAGCCAAGGTGGCAGTTCCATTTTTAATCTTTTGATGAAATTCTATACTGTTTTCCACAGTGGCGGCACCAGTCTGCATTTACACCAACAGCGCACTAGGGTTCCCTTTCCTCCATATCCTCTCCAACACTTGTCATGAACTTTCTTAAAGCACAGATTTCATTGTACCACTCTCTTGCTCAAAATCTTGCAAAACTGTCTTTAGGTTCTCTTATTAGATGTGGGAACTTCTGCGTGTGCTGAGCCCTATCCACTTGGAATCAACTTCCAAGAGAAAGGTTCTGAGACAGGACAAAAGTTTATTTCTTTGCGGTTGGTCTAGTTGTACCCAGCCAAAAAAAAGGTAAGCTGTGACCTAGAAGGCTGAAGTGGTGGAAGAGGCCAAAGCTGTGAAGGGGGTGAAAGCATCTCGTGCTAAAGCAATCGTGCTATTTACTAGGATAATCAAGTGTGAAGCAGGCTGAGAAGAGCGGTATCTATGATAACAGGATTGTAAGTAATAGATGCCATATCCTAATTGTAATATGCTTTTTTTATGTCTGGCCTTTTCTTCCAGAGTCCCACTCCTGTTCTCTGCTTTTAGTCATCACTGTGAATTGGGGTGGATGCTGGGTTTGTCCAGGCTCTTTCAAGGGAAGCCTGTCAAAGGATTAGGAACATGTGTAAGGCTGGCTACAGGTCTCCCAGGCATTACCCTCAGGCTCTACCTGTTCCTGTCTGTTTTTATTTCACCTGGGCACCCATGTATAGACCCTGCAATGGGTGGAATGTTGTGGAATATGTAGGGTTTCTGGAAGAACTAGTGGACCAAGTATGCCCCCATATCCCCAGTTCAGGCTGGAGTTGGGACTTTAATGGCTAAGACATAAAAAACGAAGCGGCTGCTATAGGAGGTCTTAATGACCCACAGAACCATTAAGGTAAAGCGGCTGGAGAAGGCTATTGGATGAATGCCAACAGAACCAGGAGAGGCTACGCTCCTGCGAAGTCTCTAGCTGAGCTGAGGCAGGTGCTAGGACCCCTGATATTCTGTTCCCTAATCCACTTCTGGGTGAGGCCCCATTTGCCTGTCTGACTCCTTCCTTAGGAAAGGATTTGAGACATCATGGGACACAGGGACTAGAAAAACAGAGCCAGCCGTGTCTGTTTTGACTCAACTTGTAGTAAACCCACAGTCAGTGGGATGTTATGGGTGGTCGCCTCTCCCGGGTAGTGTTGAATGCAGCTGCTGTAGGAGCTCTTTCACCCAAATGAGCTGGGCTTGGGGGTTAGAAAAGGAAATGCGTTTACAGAAGTATGTTCTGGCCATAAGAGCATTTGTCTAGAGCAGATTACCAGATCTCTTCCCTGGAAATTGTAATTGTTGATCTAGGTTTGGGCCCGGGAATCTGAATCTGAGGTTCTTATCATCAGGGAGGTTTGGAAAACAGTGGCCTTGGGTTCATTTGTGAAAAAATGGCCCTGACTGGGTCTGGAAGTGCTGGCTTCTTCCAGGAACAGGTGTTGTGGGGTTGGAGGAGGTTACCGTTCTAGTATCAGGGAGGTCTTTAGTTTGCTGACCAGCTTGGATTTATCCATCCAGGAGCTGAATGGATAGCCCTCTTTGAATAGATTCAGGCAGGTGGTCACACTGATGAAACATGGGATGGACCCAAAGAAAACCCTCGAGGTTTTGTTGGGATCAATCATTTGAACTTTTTGGGTTAGGAGACAGTAAGCCCTAAGCACTCAGTCTCAGTAGGCTCCTACGGCCGTTTCTTCGCACGTGCATCTTCAGAAGGAGTAACCCTGGGTGGCGTCAAGTCAGGGTTTGTATAAGGTCAGATCTAGAGAGTACCTGTGTCACCCACAGGGGACAGTACAAGACATGTGTTTGCATATTAAAAAAAAACACAACTTCATAAGTGATTTTAATGTTCTGGTGAAGAATTCTTGCCTTAGAGGGATCTGTGGCCTCAATGATCATAACGTGGCCCCAGACTCAGCCTGGTCTGAGCACCTCTCAACAATTCCCTTGCTTGATCCCCCCGACTCTGCTGGGCTTTAGCAGTCTGGCACCTGGGTGGAACAGATTCCCTGACTCATGTTCTCCATCCACAGTGATTTACGTGGCGCTTTTAAATCGCCTGTTACTTTGGCTTGGCCTGGCAACCCTGCTAGGATTTATCCGCAGGGGCAAGCTTGTATGGGGCAGCTCAGTAGCCTAGGCTCCCCCCCATTCTATTCCAGTCTCAGTAAGCCAGGACCTAGAGGGTTTCGCTGACATTCACGGCCCTCGTCAGCTCCTACTGTTCCTTTCTACGTTTCTCTCCCGCATCTCTCTTGGAGTCAGACTGGCTCAATTATTGCACCCAGACCATGTCTACCTTATTATGCTGTTTTAAAGCTACCCCACCCACATAACTTTGCCCGATGGATTCCATATACTTGGAACACCCCTTTCCTTTTTCTTAATCTGTCTGCACTCCTCTGATTTTTAGAATAATTTTTTTCTAGATTATAACATTAATACATGTGTACTGCAGATAATTTGAAAAACATAGTAAATTATGAAGGAAAAAGTAATCCACAGAAAAGATAACCCACTGTTATTTCTTCCAGCCTCTATTTTTCTTAGGTGCAGAAGTGTATATGTGGGAATAACAGTATTGATAGTACAAATAGCTTTGTCTTGATGTATTCTTTTTTATTTTCTGCTTAATTGTTCTCTTTTCTTTTCCATCCTAACTTTTCCTCTCCAGAACAACAAGTTCCTCACTCAGGTTCATACAAGGCAGTTTTACCTTTTTCTCATAACACCCTGGGGGATCCATCTTGTACTTTACTTTGCAAAGAAAATTTGTATTTAAAAAAATTCTGGTGCTAGCTCTCAAGAGAATAATAACCTTGTAATAAGAGTATAGATAAGGAAATTAATGCATATATTAAAAAACTTTCTAATTAAAGACTAATTACATGTTCAGTAGGGTCAATAATCAATGTTTTGATTTGGGGAGAGAAGAAAAAGAAGGAAAATCTGTAATGATGAAAATGTTGAAACAACAAGAAAGTTTATACTACATCTAATCCAAGAATTCAGAAATGTTGTTGGCATTTTGAGTATGTTCTACAGTCTTTTTTTGTAAACATTTAAAAAATAGAATTGGTCCCAATACCAGATAAAGACACAACAAAGAAAGAAAACTACAGGCCAATATTGCTGATGAACATAGATGCTAAAATCCTCAACAAAATATTGGCAAACCGCATCCAGCAATACATTAAAAAGATCATACACCATGACCAAGTGGGATTCATCCCAGGGGTGCAAGGATGGTACAATATTCACAAATCAATAAATGTAATACATCACATAAACAAATGGAAAGACAAAAACCACATGATCATATCGATAGATGCGGAAAAAGCATTTGATTGGTAGAGCACCTGTTTATGATAAAAACACTCAGCAAAGTGGGAGTAAAGGGGGCACACCTCAACATAATAAAGGCCATATATGAAAAACCTATAGCCAACATCATACACAATGGGTAAAAAACTAAAAGCTTTCCCACTAAGGTCAGAAACAAGACAAGGATGTCCACTTTCTCCACTTCTATTCAACATAGTATTGGAAGTCCTAGCCACGGCAACCAGACAAGAAAAAGAAATAAAAGGCATCCAAATTGGAAAGGAGGAAGTAAAATTGTCATTGTTTGCAGATGACATGATGGTGCACATAGAAACCCTATAGACTCCACCAAAAACCTACTCGACCTAATAAGTGAATTTGGCAAAGCAGCAGGATACAAAGTCAATATTCAGAAATTGAAGGCATTTTTGTACACCAACAATGAGATATCAGAATCAGAAATTAGGAAAAAAATCCCATTTACTATAGCAACAAGAAAAATAAAATACCTAGGAATAAACCTCACGAAGGAGGTAAAAGATCTGTGCTCAAAAAACTATACAACACTAAAGAAAGAAATTAAGTAAGACACAAATAAATGGAAGCATATACCGTGTTCATGGATTGGAAGAATTAACATCATCAAAATGTCCACACCACCCAAAGCAATTTATAGATTCAATGCAATCCCTATTAAAATACCAATGACCTATTTCACAGATATAGAACAAACATTTCGAAAATTTATGTGGAACTATAAACAACCCTGAATAGCTACAGCAATTTTGAGAAAGAAGAACAAAGTAGGAGGGATCACAATACCTGACATCAAACTATATCACAAGGCCACCGTAATCAAAACAGTCTGGTACTGGCATAAGAATAGACACATAGATCAATGGAACAGAATAGAGAGCCCAGAAATAAACCCATGTCTCTATGGTCAATTAATATTCACCAAAGGGGGCAGAAGCATAAAATGGAGTAAAAATAGCCTCTTTAACAACTGGTATTGGGAGATCTGGACAGTTGCATGCAAAAAATGAAGCTCCACCACCAACTTACACCACACACAAAAATAAACTCAAGATGGATAGAAGACTTGAATATAAGTCGTGACACCATAAAAGTCCTAGAGAAGAACATAGACAGGAAGATCTCAGATATTCCATGCAGCAATATTTTCACCAATATGTCCCCTGGAGCCAGGGATGTAAAGGAAGGAATAAACAAATGGGACTTCATCAAAATAAGAAGCTTCTGCACGGCTCAAGAAAACATCAGCAAAATGAAAAGGGAACTAACCGTATGGGAAAATATATTTGCCAATGATACCTCATATAAGAGTTTGATCTACAAAATGTATAAAGAACTCACATGACTCCTCTCCAGGGTAACAAACAATCCAAGTAAAAACTGGGGAAAGTACCTGAACAGACACTTCTCCAAGGAGGACATACAGAGGGCCCAGGGACATATGAAAGGATGCTCAGCATCACTAGCCATCAGAGAGATACAAATTAAAACCACAATGAGATACCACCAGTATCTCACACCAGTCAGAATGGCCATCATAAACAAATCAACAAACAACAAGTGCTGGCGAGGTTGTGGAGAAAAGGCAACCCTAGTGCACTGTTGGTGGGAATTCAGGCTGGGGCAGCCACTGTGGAAAACAGTTTGGAATTTCCTCAAAAAACTAAAAATGGAACTGCCTTTTGACCCAGCAATTCCACTACTGGGATTATACCCTAAAAATCCCAAAATACCAATTGAAAGAACCTATGAACCCCAATGTTCATAGCAGCGCGATTTACAATAGCCAAGTGCTAGAAACAGCCTAATTGCCCATCAGTAAATGAGTGGATCAAAAAACGATGACACATTTACACAATGGAATAGTATGCAGCAGAAAGAAAGAGCTACTACCCTTCCTGACAGCATGGATGGAACTGGAGAGCATTACGCTAAGTGAAGTAAGCCCGGCGGTGAAAGACACATACCATATGATCTCACCTATAAGTGGAACCTAATTAATAAAACAAACAAGCAAGCAAAATGTAACCAGCGACATTAAAATAAAGAACAGACTGACAGTGACCAGAGAGGTGAGGAGGGGGATAATAGGGGAAACAAGAGAAAGGCTCTTCAAGGAACATGTATAAAGGACCCAGGGACAAAGCCAAATGGGGGAGGGATTGAGGGTGGGAGGTGGGGGTGGGTGGAGCAGGGGAAAGTGGTGGTGGGAAAATGGAGACAACTTGAACAACAATAAAAATAAGTCAAAGAAAGAATAGAATTGGAATTTTATCAGAGTTTGTATCCTATTTCATTATTACTATATCAATACTTAAATAGCCTTTAAAATAAAAATTTAAAAGTCTTTAAGATATAATTTTCATATATCATTTAAATACTAAGTATAATTAAATCAAACTAGTCAAAGATGGATTTTTAACAATTTAACAATATGTAAATAAGCCATTCATTCTCTACTCACCACTGGCCTCTTAACAGTTGATCTCTGCAAGCTCATTTCTGTCCCATTCTCTTTTTGATCATGTTTGTGCTATATTTGTTGTATGTAAGTATATACGGTTGAAGGATATAAAACTGCGTATGCTTGACCATTTTTTACTACAAAAATGGCAGTTTTCTGCACTCACATGCCTACACACAGAGGAGTGTTTAATGTTTATCTTGTGTCTTGCAACTCCCAGCGGTTTCTCAAGAGAAGCATTCTTCATGTGTTACTCGGCCTGTGCTTCATAAATTATTTTTTAAGTGAGGCCACTGCTCCCCCTCCTCTCCCATGTTGCCCTCCTGGCCCTCACTCTCTGTGAGTCCTTATCATCGGGAGCTCAGCTCCTCATGTGCGGTGGGTGGCGGGCAGAGGGAGGGGTGAACAGCAGAGGGAATGGGGTAAACTTCCTGCACCAGGCGGCCTCCGTGCTGTGGCTGCTGTCACTCTGCGTTTGCTCACTCGCGTTTTCTGACGATAACCCTGAGTGGCTTAGAAATGTCAGAGGCAGCTGTGGTTGAATCAGACTTAATAGCGAGGCCCCCTCTCAGTGGCCTCTGTTTCTTGCTTTCCTCTGGGGAGACACACTTTAAATGTGCCTGAATTGCGTTTTTTGGCAGATTGTTACAGTAGAATATTGACTCTCTGATCTGAAGCCAGGTTTGTCCCTGGGATTGTCTGCTTTTCTAAGAGCTAATAATGAGAATTGATCAGTGTTGGTGGTGGTGGTGGGGTGGGGCAGAGGTGGAGGTGGAGGAAGGAAGAATAAACCCTGATAATTGTGCAGAGACCACGGAATCCTGGAGCTGTTCGACTATTTATCTCTATTATTTTGCACTATTTTTTTCTCATCAGAAATGAAACAAGTTTTTAACAGACATTGTATAACTGAATTAAAGCAAAGTAAAGCCAGCAAAGCAAATCTAAATACTGTCCTTTTCCTTTCTTTTAATTTCCTGATCCTATTATTCTCATCACTACTGTATCCATGTAGGTCAAGTCTGATTACAACTAACTCCACGGGGAATTACATCCTTTTCAATGTAATGGAATTTCATTATTGCAATAGGAAGCCTGGGAAGACGGGAGATGGGGTTCCAATTCACCCCTGGGGAAAGAAAGAGAAACACCTACGTTTCTGGTTAGTCATTATTCCTCATCCTCAAAACAAACAGCCAAAGGAAATCTATCTACCTAAGAGGGGCCAACATGGTGGAGATGCAAATCGATAATAATTTCTTTTTTAAATTCAAACTTCCTCTTTTTTGATAAGTCATCTCCTTCCTCTGATAGTCTGGTCTTTGTTAAAGGTAACTGTCTCATCCCCTGTCTCCTGTAGCCCACCCCCAAAATTCTGATGTGACTCTTTCAGGGGGCGTGACCCCTGTTGGGAAGCACCATCTTCTGTGTTGCCCCAGAGCAAAATCATTCTCTTAAACTTTCGTTCTGTGTTTGCAATATGTAAACAATAGGCTGTTTTCTTCCAGATGTAAAGTCGTAACATTATTGATTCAGTGTTTTTTCAAGTTTGGTGTCTTCTCTCCCTTGCTAACCTTCCACACCCTATAACAATGATAAGCCCTCCGAGGTAGTTCTCAGAGGAAAATACTGATTTGAAGAAAATTTGTGTTTTTGATGGCTTATAGATAAACTTTCTGTTTTATGTCAATTTTTTATTTTTTAAACTGAGGTATAATTGACATACAACATTATTAGTTTTAGGTGTACAACATAATGATTTGCTATTTGTATATATTATGACATGGTCATTACAATAATCCTAGTTGATATTTATCACCATACATAGTTATAATTTTTTTCTTGTGATGAGAACTTTGAAGATTTACTCTCTTAGCTACTTCAAATATGTAGTAAAATATTATTAACTATAGTCACCATGCTGTACATTATATCCCCAAGACTTATTTATAACTGGAAGTTTGTACCCTTTGACTCCCTTCACCTGTTTCACCCCACCCCCTACCCCTGGCTCCCACCTGCCCTATCTCTGGAAACCACCAGTCTGTTCTCTGTATCTATGAGTTCATTTTATTTTGTTTGTTTATTCATTGAGGTTTCACATATGAAATCGTACAGCATTATTCTTTCTCTGACTTATTTCACTTAGCCTAATGTCTCCAAGGGTCCATTGATGTTGTTGCAAATGTCAAGATTTTCTTCTTTTTATGGCTGAAAAATATTCCATTATATATATAAAATATCACATCTTCTTTATCCGTTCATCCATCGATGGACACTTAGGCTGTTTCCCTGTCTTGGCGGTTGTCAACAATGCTGCAGTGAGCATGGGAGTGCAGTTATCTTTTCAAGTTAGTGTTTTCGCTTCCTTTGGATAAATACCCAGAAGTGGGATTGCTGGATCACATGGTAACTCTATTTTTAATTTCTTGAGGAACTTCCATACTGGTTCCATAGTGGCTCCACCAATTTACATTCTCACCAACAGTGCCCAAGGAAGGGTTGCCTTTTCTCCCCATCCTCCCTAACACTTATCTCTTGTCTTACTGATCATAGCTATTCTGACAGGTGTGAGGTGATATCTCATTGTGGCTTTGATTTGCATTTCCCCCATGACTAGTGACGTTGAGTACCTTTTTATGTACCTATTGGCCATCTGTACGTCTTCTTTGGAAAAATGTCTATTCTGATCCTCTGCCCATTTTCCAATTGGATTGTTTGTTTTTTTGCTAATGAGTTCCTTATATATTTTGGATATTAACCCTTTATCAGATATGTGATCTGTAAATATTTTCTCTCATTAGGTAGTTTGCCTTTTCATTATGTTGATGGTTCCCTTTGCTGTGCAGAAACATTTTAGTTTGATGCAATCCCACTTGCTTATTTTTGCTTTTCTTTTTTTATTATTAAATTTATTGGGATGACATTTATTAGTAAGATTATATAGGTTTCAGGTGCACATTCCTATGATACGTGATCTTCAGATTACATTCTGTGCCCACCACCCAAAGTCAAGTCATCTAACGTCCCCATACATTTGATCCTATTTTTGCTTTTCTTGCCTTTGCATTTGGTGTCAAAATAAAAAAAATCACTGCTAAGACTGATGTCAAGGCACTTCCTGCTTATTTTCTTCTAGTTTTTATGATTCAGATCTTACATTTAAGGCTTTAATCCATTTTGTGTTAATTTTGTATTTGGTGTAAGATAGTGGTCCAGCTTCATTTGGTGGGCTAACAAAAATAATGTCCTTTCTCCCACCTTCTAAGTTCTTCTAGCTGGGCTCATATTCAAATGAACAGAGACAGATTAAGAAGAGAAAATCAAATTTTAATACATGGGCATGGGGAATTCACATGAGCATGAAAATTCCAAAGACAGTGAAGCAAAATTGGGCACATATGTCCATGCGGGCAAAGAAGAAAAAGGAGGAACAGTCTTAGATTTCAAAAGTGAAGATGGGTGAGTTACAGCTAATTGAGGAACAGCAGAACATACAGGGGGACCCCCAAAACTGGAGTTATCTTCTGGAGGGCGGGCCCCTTGTAGTACAGGCTTCTCCTGCTAGGTGCATGTTCTAGGAGCCTGTCCGTGTCTGTGTACCTGGCGGTGTTGTTGTGAGAGGGTGCATTGGGCTTCAGGGAATTATTTTTTAAAGGCTTTCACCGAGTCTGCCCACTTCATGATGGGTGATTTACGAGCACACCTGCCCATGCCGCCCTGAGTGTTCAGCAGTTTTTAACCCAAAACAGCATGACCCCCTTACCCTCCCCTCCCTATTCACCGAGTTTCACCCTGAAAGACTTTTTTGTTTTTGTTTGCCTGGATGAAAAAAGTCCTCAAAAGGAAAGTTTTACTGATGTTCAAGAGGTGAAACAAAAAATGGCAGAAGCACTAAAATGCATAAAAATCAAAAAGTTCAAAATCTGTTTTGAGCAGTGGAAAAAGTCTCCATAGGTGTATTGTATCAAGTGGAGAGTATTTTAAAGGTGACTGAAGTTTAAACATGTAAGAATAAATACACATTTTTTAATAAATAAATTCTTGGGGTTTTTGGTCCCAGCTTGTATGTGGTAGGTGAATTCTTGATTTAACAGGACAAAGGGTATGGTCTAGTTCCCAGGCCTCTGCTTGACTTTCCTAAGTACCATATTTCATTCAAATTAGGCTAAGGGGAAGATGTTAAGATTTTAAACTACAGTGTGTTTTTCCATCTGAATCTCTTGGACAGAAAAGTGGGAGGAGGGTCAAATGTTCTTTTATTTTTTAAAATTTCTTAAAGATTTTATTTATTTATTTTTACAGAGGGGAAAGGAGGGAGAAAGAGAGGGAGGGAAGCATCAATGTGTGATTGTCTCTTGCATGTCCCCTACTGGAGACCTGGCCCGCATTCCAGGCGTGTGCCCTAGACTGGGAACTGAACTGGTGACCCTTCGGTCTGCAGACTGGTGCTCAATCCACTGAGCCACACCAGCCAGGGCTCAAATGTTCTTTCTGAGTCTTTTGCTTGTTAATGACCAGCTTAAAATCAATATCCCCAAAGGCCAAACTTTTGGTCCCTTTTACATTCTTTTGCATTAGACTATCCAGTTTTCCCATCATTGTTTATTGAAGGACTGTCATTTCTTATTGTATAGTCTTGGCCCCTTTGCCACAAATTAATTGGCCATATATTCATGGGCTTATTTCTGGGTTCTCTGGTCTGTTCCATTGTTTTTTGTGTCTGTTTTTATGTCAATAGCATAGTGTTTTAATTACTATGGCTTTGTAATAATTTGAAATCAGGAAGCATGATATCTTTAGCTTTGTTCTTCTTTCTCAGGGTTGCTTTGGCTATATGAGATTTTTTTTTTTTTGATTTTGTACAAAATTTAAAGTTGTTAGTACTAATTCTGTGAAAAATACCATTGTGTTTTATGTTCTTCCTTGGAGCCTCTGGTGGTTAGGTGATCTCCCCCGACCCCTCCCTTTGTAGATCTATCTACCTATAATGGTAGCACTTAAAGCTTATCGGCCACTTTCTATGTTCAGGCACTGAATGATTTAATTTTCAGGACTATCCTATGAGGTCAGTACTATTGTTATCCCCATTTTAAGATGAAGAAACAGAGGCTCTCAGAAGGGAAATTACTTATCTAAAGCCACACAATCAGGAAGTGGCAGAGTCAGGACATGAACCCAGACCGTCTGAGCCTACAGCCCATGCTCTGCACCAGGCTGTGTGGTCCAAGGCTGGGAAATATGCACGTGCTGACACTAGTAATATGGATCAAACCTAGTAGCACAAAGAATGTTAAAACAAAAATTTCTTTTTGACTGAATATTTCAAGTTTCAGTTCTTGGCCAATACATTTCCAGCAACTTTAATCACACACTCCTGATACAGAAATATAATAAAATAGTATTTTAAAATGTCAGAACCCTCTTGGAGTTTCTTATAATGGAATTTGGTTGTATAAATTATATGTGTACAATATATACAAAAAAGCTTATCTGTATGCTAATCAATTTTTTTGAAGATCTGATTATAGTGAAATTACCTGTATTATGTATTTTTTTTAAAAGTCAAAACTATTCAGCATTATGGTATTCACTCTAATGGGATAAAAAAACCCACAGCTGTTTAACTCTAGAAACCTAAAAAACTAGAAAGATGAATGATTATTTTACATGTAAAATTTTAAGGTCATTCAAAATTTATAAATACATGGATAAAATGATCATTAGAATTTATCCTAATTTAGAACTCATAGTTAAGTAGTAAAAAGGATCACTGAGTGCATATGTGTAGATGGCTCAAGATTATAAGGTACTTAGTAAGAGTCACACTAGGGTGACATGAGTGTACCTCTCATAGCTGGCCCCATCTACCTGGTTTCTACCCTCCACCATAATCACTGTTGTTAGTTTCCTCTGAATCTTCACAGTTTTTACATATGCAAATAGTTATAAATATATATCCTGCTTTCTTTTTTATGCAAAAGATAGGACTATTCTACACTTAAAAAATATCTTTAAGGAACCTGGAAATTTCCACCATATCATTATACAGAGCATTCTCATTGTTTTTGTATAACTGCAAAATATTTCAATATATATGTACCATCATTTATTTATTTTTTTCTTTTATTGATTCTGGAGAGAAGGGAAGGGGTGAAGAAAGAGAGGGAAAAGGAGAGGGAGAGAGATATCGATCGGTTGCCTCTTGTACATGCTCCAAATGGGGGACCAAACTCGCAACCCAGGCACCTGCCCTGACCAGGAATTGAACCGGTGACCTTTCGGCTCACAGTATGACACCTAACCAACGGAGCCACACCAGCCAGGGCTGTACCGTCATTTAGTTAGTGAATTTCTTATTAATAAACACTTAGATTGTTTTCCAGTTTTTTGCTATTTCAATGTTTCAGTGAATAATGTATTAAAAAATATCTATAGGATAAATTTCCAGCAGTGGGCTTGCTAAGTTAAGGAACACACCCATTTGTACTTTGGGTAGATATTGCAAATCGCCCTCCATAGGTGGTGTGTTAATTCACACGCCCACCGGCAGCGTACGAGAGGCCTATTCCCCACAGTGTTGCCAACAGTGTGCAGCCCCAGACTCCTGGGTTTTTGCCGACTTGATAGCTGAGAAATGATATCTCAGTGTAATTTTAATTTGCATTTCTCTTAACATAAGTGAAGTTGGGTATGTTTTTCTGTGTTCAAAAATGTTTTTATTTCCTTTGTGTGAATTGTTTCCATCTTTAGTTCTTTTTACCGTTGAATTGGGTTGATGGTCTGTTTTTTAATTTTGTTTATCGAGCTCCTTCTAGATTAATATTTACCTTTTGTCTGTGGCAAGAACTATAAATGCTTTCTTCCAATTTGTATTTTGTCTTTTGATATGACATTTGTTTATTTTTGCCATGCCGAATTTTAAAATATTGTAATGAAACTACCCATATTTTTTTTAATGATGTCTGGCTTTCGAGCCATAGTTAGAAAGACCCCACCCTATGTCAAGGTTATAAAGGAATTGTCCTATCTTTTCATACTTTATACAGCTGGCTCGCTCTTTTCTTCCTTCCTTCCTTCCTTCCTTCCTTCCTTCCTTCCTTCCTTCCTTCCTTCCTTCCATCTTTCTCTCTTTCTTTCTTCATTTAGATCTGCAATCTATATGAAATATTCCTAGTAGGTGGTATGTGGTATGAGGCATGGATATATTTTGTGATATTAACTGTTTTTATATCCATACATTTTCTTTTTACTCATTCCATTTAATTAAATAGTTTGCTCAGGGTCTCTGTAGGGCAGAGAGTGGGAGTATCATGCAAGACTTTTTACCTTTGTTTCCCAAATCTTAAGTTCTTAGGGAAATTTAGAGAGTTCGTGGAGAAGGAAAAGTGGGGGAGATTTTCAGGTAGGTGTAGAATGTTTTGGAGAAGAGGAGAAAAAGAAGGGTTTCCCCAGAACTCAAGACATGTGGGATTCAGTCAGTTGTGAGGAAGGCTGCAAGTCCCAAACAGGAAGCGGAAGAGAACCACTGGCACTGACGGTGCCATTTACACAAGGCCGCAGAGGGCTTACGGGTGGCCTGTGTACAGAGGCAGCCGACAGCTAGAACGAGCTCTGCCCCAGTTTGCCCATCTCAGAATGCAGAAGATCGAATCTCGATGACTCGGAAGAGGTGAGGGAAAGGCTTTAAAAATAACTAACCATAATTTTTCCAGTAGTTCAGGAGACTGGAGGGGCTGGAGTCAGAAATTAAGTTTTTATATAAAATAAAATGATATTTCTTGCTACTGGAATTTTTTATTATACCCACTACATAGGTTTTAATTTAGGTATGCATTATTTGTTATATCTGATTTATACCTTATAACTAATAAAATCTTCTAAAAGTTAACATAAATGATCAGAGAATTCTAAATTAAAAAAATTTATATTAAAAAATTTTCAATTGACATACGAGTTGACAAACAATATTATATTAGTTTCAGGTATACAGCATAGCGATTGGGCATTTATATCTCTAAGTGATCACCCCCGATAACTCTAGTACCCATCTGACACCATACACAGTTATTACAATGTTATTGACTATAGTCCCTATGCTGTACTTACATCCCCAGAACTATTTTGTAATTACCAATTTGTACTTCTTCTTTTTTAAAAAAAAATTATTTATTTTATTTTTAGAGGGGGTGGGGAAGAGGGGGAGAGAAACATCAATGGATGGTTGCCTCTTGCATGTCCACGTCCCCTACTGGGGACCTGGCCCGCAACCCAGGCATGTGTCCTGACTGGGAATTGAACCAGTGATGCTTTGGTTTGCAGGCCAGCACTGAATCTGCTGAGCCACAGCAGCCAGGGCCCAATTTGTACTTCTTAATCCCTTCACCTTTTTCACTCATCCTCCCATCTGGCAACCATCAAAATGTTCCCTGTATCTATGAATTTGTTTTTGTTTTGTTTGCTCATTTATTTTGCTTTTCAGATTCTACACGTACATAAAATCATCTGGTATTTGTCTCTGTCTGACTTATTCCACACAGCGCAATACCCTCTAGGTCCAATCAGGTTGTTGAGATGGCAAGATTTCATTCCTTTTTATGTCTGAGTCATATTCCCTTGTATTTATGCACCACTTCTTTATTTATTTACCTATTGACAAACACTTAGGTTGTTTCCATAGCTTGGCTATTGTAAATAATGCTGCAATGCACATATAAATGCATCTCTTTTCAATTTAGTGTTTTGGGTTTCTTTAGATAAATATCCAGAAGTGAAGTTCCCGGGACCTTCTTTGTTGTTTATAGCCTTTGTTTTAAGGTCTGTTTTGTCTGATATCAGTAATACTACCCCAGCATTTTTTTCTTTCCATTTTCATGAAACACCTTTTTCTACTCCTTTAATTTTAGACTGTGTGTGCCTTTCCATACGTGTGGGTCTTGTTTTCTTACCCATTTGACTGGAGCACTGAGAATCCTGACTGGAGAAGTGGTGAACTTAGTTCTAGCCTGTGAACTACATGTGCCAAGACGTCCTTGACTGCAGCTGGGTCACAGGTTTTCTCCCTGCTTTGCTAAGGGTTGTTGAATGGGGCGGGGGGCGGGATGAGCCTGCAGTTCAGATGCACGGATTTGATTAATCAGATGCCTCAGTTCTTGGGACACGTTTATTATTCTGTGCAAGGTCACTATCCTCTTTCATTTTGTTATTTCCCCCCTTCATTCCATATGTCGTCCCTATTCTCTTTGAAAGCACCTAATCTAAAAACTTTTCCAATGGTCACCCATACAGCTCTGGCATAGTCCAAGTATTTCTCTCTCTCTCTTTTTAAAAGATTTTATTTATTTTTAGAGAGAGGGGAAGGGAAGGAGGAAGAGAGGGGGAGAAACACTGATGCCCAAGAGAAACATCAATTAGTTGTGTCTCTCATGCCCCCAACCAGCAACCCGGCCATGTGCCCTGACTGGGAATCGAACCAGAGACCTTTTGGTTTGTGAGATGACCCTCATCCCACTGAGCCAGACCAGTAAGGGCCAAAGTATCTCTTAAAAAACCAATTTTTGTTGACCAATATAGGTGATTGTAGAACAAGCAAGTTGCAAAAGAAGCATAATGGATAATATTCTAGTGGACTTTTTTCACCTATAAAAATGAGGTTAATAATGAGATTAATAAACAGGTTATTACTTGTTCCACATCTAACATAAAAATATACAATAAAGAAAAATAAAACACAATTATGTAATGCTTATGATTTTGCTGAGAAAACTGATGTATCAGAGAGCTTTCAAATACTGAAGAAGCTAAATAAAGAAACAGCAGAAAGAAATCTTTGAGTATTAATGGGAAATCTCAGAAGTCTTTATTTATTGGTATGTGAACTACTCTAAGATTGTGAGGGTAACTCGCTGACCTGAAAAAACACATTTTAAACCAGTGTGAGATGTGGCTAATTGACTAATCGGAGTAAGAAAGACCCAGATGACTTTTTAGAATAATTCACATCAGACTGGATATTGACAGGCCAGATGGTGGATGGCACTGAAAGACAGATTTAATTTATTTACTCTTTGTTTTCTAGTTTTTGTAATTTTAATTAAAGTGAATAAAAACAAAATCTTGTCTAAGCATTTTTTTTTTCCTTCCCACCATGAAAGGTGTTGACACATCCTATCACTGATTTGGAAAGATGAAGGCAAGGAAGAGGACTGGAATTTGGTGTAAATTAACATATCACAGGGCTCCTGGGCCTGTAAGAGGTGAGGAAACAAACGCATGTTAATATAACCCCAGCTGTAAGGGAAGGCTGTCAAGGCATGTGCGTGTGTTTGGCCAAGTGCTGTTGATTCCAGAAATGTATTGTAATTTCACTTGATGGGTTTTATTGTAATTAACACAGAGAGTTCCACCAACTCAGAAATCTTAACTTTATTATCTTGGGAGAAGAATTACAAAATGTGTGCACTTATAAAATAGGATTCATATTTTGCAGAGATTTGGGAACCTTCTGGGATTAAGTCCTCAAGCTTGCAATTAGGGTTTCTGCTTTGCAGCCTCAAAGGTGGTTTACCTGGAGCATTTCACCTTAAATGGCATTAATAGAACTTGGGAGCTGCTCAGGGCAGGGGCTTGGATGTTGTTGTTACCTCTTGTAAAGCACTGAGTTCACTGCGGGGGGAAAACTAGCGGTCACTTTTTTGCATGCATTTGGTTATTCCTTTAAGTCTGGTGGAGATCATCTCTAACATTTAAGAATTCACAAAAGCATAAAGTTTACATGAGTACATTACTAATATACAGAAGGATGGAGAAGGATTACTAATTAAGCAAAAATTTTTGAGGTACACAGGTAAACGAAAGGGACACTAATACGTAGATTTCTTCACATCATGCATAGGGATGGTTCATTTCCTGAGGTGTCTGGAAAAACATCTTAGATTTGGAAAAGAACTACCTGGAAATATTAAAGCCCCTGCTTTAGGTTGGGCCCCACCTGCAGATCCGGGTTCAGCTAGCAACTTGGATACTGTCAAAGCAGAGTCTGCCCTTTCAAACCTCTCCTTGGGAAACTAATTAGCAGAATAATAAAAAGGCAAGATCAGCTCTTGTCTTCCATGTTGGGGATATAAAAAACGGTAGTTCTAATTAGCAATAATTAAAATTTAATTAAGAAGCTCTGTGCAATCCTCCCCCACCTTCCTCCTTCAACTGGTGCTTGCCTCCTCTTGGCTGCGGAGCTGTTTTTATCCCCGTGGTGCTGAATCACAGCTTAATCACAAAGCCTTAGATCACAGCTTACCCAGCCCTTAGCACTAATCACCACTCCTTCCAAGAATGACAAGTACATATTCTGGATTTTAATAACATGAGCAATTACTTTCTTCAATTTTATAATCATGAATTGTGATTCTTTTTTCCTGTTTATCTGCTGATTACAGGTAACATCGCTTTCTTTTTTAAATTTAGGATTTGTTCCCCCAGTTCTACCCCTTGTTGGAAAACAAGAAGGCAATAGAAAATCTCTGAGCATATGCAATATTTGAACCCAAATTTCAGCTTCTATGCTTTAAAGTAAAGCATAAAATTTGCTGAAGAATAAAAGGCTAAAACATTGGTGAAACCATACATTAATGAGTGACCCGGCTGGTGTAGCTCAGTGGATTGAGCGTCAGCCTGCGAACCAAAGGGTGACTGGTTTGATTCCTCAGTCAAGGCACATGTCTGGGTTGCAGGCCAGGTCCCCAGCAGGAGGCGCACCAGAGGCAAACACACATTAATATTTCCCTCCCTTTCTTTCTCCCTCCCTTCCCCTCTGTCTAAAAATGAAATAAATAAAATCTTAAAAAAATATAAACACACTATGGCATAAATGACTCAGGAATATATTAAGTAATATATATATTTACAAAATGAAAATATTTGTTAAAAATAAAACAACACACTGTAGATAAGGGTTAAGGAAAGCAAAGACAGTACTTGATCTTATCACAAGCTTTATTAGAGTCATCTAAGTCTTAATTTGAATTTAGAATATTTCAAATCGTAAAAAGGAACTCCTCTGACTTGTATGCTTTAATATGGTTACAATGGTGAATTTTTCTTTGTTACATGAATGTTATCTCAATAGAAAAAAGAACTCAAAATCTGACTTTGTCCTAGTTTTGGGTAAGAGTATTAAATCACATAGTTTACAGAGAGGGAACCCCCCGCCCCCAAGATTTGATAGATCATTATGAGCAAAAGAAAAAGGAAATAATCAAGAACAGAGGGAAATTAGGTTTTTAAAAGCCATTGGACTAAGAAATATAACCCCAGTTCTTTAATTATTAAGAGAAGGGCTCTGAATCTGCTCCATTATCTTAATTATGTTTCTGGAGCAAACATTATTTCAATGTGATAAAAGATGACATGACACTAAAGGTAAAGCCAGAGCAGATGTTACATGAGTAACAAGCCAATAGGCCCACATTCTGGTAATTTCTTCCCCACTAGACATGTTCTCATTAATCTGTGATTAATAGGATTTGAGTATAGTAAATGATGATGATCTATTGTCTGTCTTTGTCACACACCATGGAGAGAGTAATTTGTCAGCTCGGCTTTTGTGTGACTATTTAATAGCAAAGAGGGAGAGAGAAAAGACGCTAATCTTCTAATTGGCATTTATAGAGAAGGTCTAGGGGAATACTGCCTGTATGGAGATAGCCTAGTATAATTCCTATGCCTGAGGAAAGCAAATGTGGACTATACGTTTCTTTTAGGTAATTGCGGCTTAAAGAAAAAAAGGCAAGGGTAGAATTAAAAAACAAAAAACAAAAAACAGTGATGAAACAATCTTAAGAGAGCATAAGCCCACATTTACTAACCTATTTATGAGCCTTTTCCATTGTAGTGACTTGGTAAAAAATGGAGAAAAATTTAAAAAATCACTTTTGGTTAAAAAAAATTACCCAAATGACCCAAAATATATATATATAAAATAAAAAGCTACTACTATCATTACTGCTACCACCGACAATACAGAATGCCTTAACATTATGACTGTAAAAGTTTAATAAATCGGTTAAGCAGATATTTTGAATTAAAATGATTTGATGATTAGTCCTGTCCAATCTGTAGTGGAACCTCCTTAAAATGCCTTTACCCAAATCAGAACAAAATGTGAAATTGCTTTTTTCTTCCTTCTCTTTCTCTCACTTTATCTTTAAAAGCTTTCTGCACATTTTTCTGTATTTTAGGTTTTTCCATGCACTCTTCAGGTGGCTGGAAGTAAATAAAACAAGGCCTTGCCGGGAGAAGATATTTACAGTGCATAAAAGCAACGAATGATTAGCATGTGCAGACTATATAAATGGCTCTTATCGCTCAACCTTTGGGAGAAATTGGTAAGGCATAAAAACAGACAATTGACAGAAGAGGAAATCTAATATGGGCAATGAACATATGAATAGATAGATGATCAATATAACTAATCTGGGAAATTTAGCACAAAACGGTAAGAGCCCGTCTATACCTATCAGATTGGCCAAAATTAAAATATTTGACTAGACCAAATGGGGACTCAAACTCTGGTGGAAGTAAAAATCAGATATCCACTTTAGAGAGCAATTTTTCAAAATTTACCAACTCAGTTTTAATTTGTCAATATTTATAGCAATGTTACTTCTAGAGCTATACCCCCAAACCCCCTGCACAAGTTCACAAAGAGGCCTGTAGAAGAGTATTCACTGCAGCATTGTTTATAATAGTGAAAATGGTGGTTTGGCTTTTTTTTTTTTTTTTTTTTGGCAAAAGGACAAAGACTAGATTCCAGCTTCTAGGAACAGTGCTAATACCATTAGACAGACTTCTGGTTTTCCAACTTTATTGTTTTCATGAACTTGAAAAGTTACTCTAATTTCTTTGTGCCTCAACTTCTTTATCTGTAAAATAAAGAGGCTGGAAGGAGCATCTTTTATTTTATTTTATTATTATTAATTATTATTATTATTATTATTTTGCCTTAAAACAACACAAGTTTATTTTCTTGTAGTTTTGAAGGTCAGAACCCCAAATTCAGTTTCATTTGGCTGTGAAGTCAAGGTGTGAGCAGGGCTGGCTCCTTCTGGAGGTTCTGAGGGAAGAAGCCATTTCCTTGCCTTTTCCAACTTCCGTATTCCTTGGCTTGTCTTCCTTCCTCCATTTTCAAAGGACATCATTCCAATCTCTCTACCATTATTATCACCGGCAGACAAGCTTTTAAGGTCCCTTCCAGTTCTAAATCTTTAAGATTCTATTTTTCTCTCTGAAACACTAATTCTGATTCATTTGAAACCACAACAGATGAACAAGATTTTCCAAGAGTTTTTCCCAAGTTAGTAATAAAGTGTATTTATTGACAAAATGTTAGGCCGTTATCCAAGTTCAAAGGAAAACTTTCTATCATGAGATTGGAAGCAAACCATTCATTAGGGGAGCTAAAAGAAAGAATCAATTCATCATAATTAGATTTAGAGAAGATTTAGAGATTACATGTATCTATTATATACTATATATACATATATATACATGCATATATATATGTGTGTGTGTGTCTATGTCCTGTTTTCAATAAGTACACGGGAAAAGAGTTGGAGAGAGATGAATCAGATTTTAGACAGTAAGATCTACAGATGTAAGTTTTTACTATAGGGACTTCTGAGATAAGTAGAAACATTTAATACTGTATGTTAAATTTATACTGTGTATCAAATTTCTGAACTTAACAGGATTCTACATCAAGGGTGATTATTTTCAGATCAGGCGATGAGTTGAACTTCTTCAGTCCCACAGGCTGAGCTGCAAATACCCTAGTGAGTTCCTATCACGTGAGTTATCCTGCAAAGTTCTCGCCTGCTTGCCTATTGTTGATGTAAGAAACATCCAAATCTGTAAGAATTTTTGTGAGTTTATTTGAACCAAACTGACGACAGTTGCTGGGAAGCAGAATCTCAGCCGATTGAGAAAACGCTCCAGAAAATGACAGTTTTACCACTTATTCGATACACCAGAATCAAAGGGGAAGATGTAAGGGAATACATGAAATTCATTGGTGATACATCAGGGAAGCAGGAGAAAGCAAAGTGGGGAACTTTCTGGATTGGATAAAAAGTGAAATGTATAGACACGCACTCTTACACAGGTGAGTACACGGTAGTCAACAATTAACAGTCAACAATGAACACAATAACAGCAATGAGAGGCTCTGTGGTTTCCTGTTCTGCGGGGTCTGGAGAAAGAAAATTACCCTGGCATTCCAAGTGTATGTTATGTGAAAAGGCAATAGGCTCAGTTAAGGCAAAGTTGACCTTTGTCAAGAAAGATACCTGCCGCGACTACCTGCCATGACTCACTTTTAGTCAGAAAGTTTTAATTTTAGACCACCCTATGTGGTTATTTTCCATCCTTGAGTTTGTGGGGCCCACCACACAGGCCTCCCCTGAGCTTGTCAGGTTTAGTATGTGGCCCTTCTTTTCATCCACATTATAATACTAACCCTGAACACAATACGAAGGGACTAGAGAGCAAAAATGTAGCCTTTTGTCCTATTAGAAGGCTCTGCTCAGTGATAATAATCTGTTGATAATCAGTCCTTGATAACCTTCAATCCTGGCTTTGTAGGAGGTTGATTCTGCAACATTCCTGGTTGGAAAACAAATTCTTCCAGAAGACAGTGAGTTAGAGAAAGGAAGGATGGGAATCATCTACTTAGGTCCTCTTGCAATCAGGTTCAACAAATCAGACATTAACGTAGATAAATCATTTTGGACTAAGGAGTGGAGGTAGGCAATTCACAGGTGGATGAAAAAGAGCAAACAGTTGGTAAACAAATCCTTGTAAGGCCTCCCCAAAACAATGAGATACAAAGGGGAATCCAGCAGGCAGATTTTTGCTTGATCCTCCCTATCTCACACTTAATTCATATGTGCGAAGGTGAATATGCCAAAGTTCCCTTCCTGAAGCAGGGTTTTCTACTGAAATCTCTTTAGGCTGGTAAGAAAGAAAAACCCTTTCTGATTTTGTTAGGCTTTAATTGTGTTCAGTTCAAAATCAATCCTCAGTGTGCCAGGGTGGCACGTTCTGGGGACACCCATTCCCAACCCCCGCAACAACATCATCATTCAACGATTGTTTGCACTGTGAAACAGCAACCGCAGTAAGTCTAGTTAACATCCGACACCGTGCATAGTAACACACTTTATTCTTGTGATGAGCACTTTTAAGAACCACTCTTTTAACAACTTTTAAATATACAAAATATGGTATTATTAACTATAGTCACCATTCTGTACCTTACATCCCCCTGAATGACTTATTTTATAATTGGAAATTTGTACTTTTTGACCCCCTTCACCCATGTTGTCATCCCTTACCTCCCTGCCTCTGACAGTCACCAATCTGCTCTTTGTACCTGTGAGCTCATTTTGGCGGTGTTGTTATTGTTTTTAGATTCTGCATATAGGTAAGATCATATGACATTTGTCTTTTTCCGTCTGACTTATTTCACTTAGCATAATGCCACAAATGGCAAATTTTCATTCTTTTTTTATGGCTGAATAATATCCCGTTATGCATATGTTGCATTTCCTTCTTTAATCTCTTATTTTTTGGCTTTTGTCTTCACCACTATATAAGACATATGCTAAAATTAACTTCTCATGGCTTGCAAACCACATATCCAATAAATGGTTACTATCCAAAAAGATATAAGGAATTCATACATTCAATTGCAAAAAGAGAGATAACTCAGTTTAAAAATGGACAGTAGACCTGAATAAACATTTTCCTGAAGAAGACACAGAGATGACCAACAGGTGCATAAAAAGTGCTGAATATCACTAATCATCAGGGAAATGCAGATCAGAACCACAGTGGGTGTCACCTCACACCCGTTAGAATGGCTGTTATCAACAAGACAAGAGCTAAGTGCTGGTGAGGATGTGGAGTAAAAGGAACCCTTGTGCACTCTTGGTGAGAAGGTAAACTGGTGCAGCCACTATGGAAAACAGTTTGGAAGTTCCTCAAGAAATTAAAAATGGACCAGATACTGTAGGTAGTTAACTAGTTATTAAAAAGAAAGAGAGCAAAGGGAAGGAGATATTGAGCTTAATAAACAGTGGGGCGGAGGGGCATGAGCTTGTCTGCTTCACCAGGAAGCTGCAGCTTCACACCACAGGCGATTACAGCGTTACTCCATCTAGGGGATTAACACCCCTCTCCCCCACCCCGTAACAATTGTTGTGGGGTACAGGGGAAGGTGCTTGACCATAGACACCTGGCAGTCTAACTAAGGGGTGGGCCAATCAAAAGCCATGAAGGCTTGGAAAGTTGATTGGCTATTTTGAAAAAGCATCTGCTCCATCCCAAACCCAAGCTAATATAATCCCAGGGAACAAAGAAACTCTCTCCCTCTCTCTCTTTTTGGCTCATGACCTGCATTTGGGTGTCCTCTCTCCATAACCATGTGGCCTTAGCAGCCAGGTAGCCAGTGGGCGAACAGACTCCACATGCGGGCTCTAGACAGGAACCTGGATTCCTCAGCACAACAACGAATTGCTGCCAGGAACACAAGCTAAACTAGCTGGATGCTGGTCTGGACTAGGGTTTAATATAGCACAGAATCTCTGGATATTGACTCTCTTTCTGGCCCTGATTTTCTGGAGTGGGATGGATGGACTGAGATGAGACATTGGAGGGGCATCCTTTTGATTTTGCTTCCCAAATAAATCTTACCACCAGACCTCATGCTCTTTTGTGGGTCCCTGAAAGTGCTTTATCTTATGATGCTGCAAGAACCCCACTTCCACTGGCAATAGACCTACCATATTATCCAACAATCCCACTTTTAGGTTTTTATCCAAAGGAAATAAAATCACTATCCCAAAGAGATACCTGTACTTCCATGTTCATATCAGTGTTATTCACAACAGCCAAGAATGGCAACAACATAAGTGTCTGTCAAATGATGAATGAATAAAGAAAATATGGTAGACATACACAATGGAATATTGTTCAGCCTTAACAAAGAAGGGGATCTGGTAATTTGCAACAACATGAATAAACCGGAGGGCACGATGTTAAATGAAATAAATAAAAAAAGACAAATACCACATGGTATCAATTATATATGGAATCTTGAAAAGCTGAATTTATAGAAACAAAGAGTAGAAAAGTATTTGCCAGGGGCTGAGGGTTGGGTAGCGGTAGGGTTGATAAAAGGGTAAACACTTACGGTTGTAAGATGAATAAGGTCTGAAGATCTAATATGTAACCTGTGATTATAGCTGATAACACTATGGTATAATTAAATTTGCTAAGAGCTGAACCAAAAAAAAAAAAATAGTCCTCACAAAACAAGACAAAAAAAGGTAAGTTAATCATGAGATGATGGCTGTGTTAATTAACCCAAAGGTGGGATTCCTTTCATAATGTATATGTATATCAAATCATCATGTTGTACGCTTCCAGTATCTTAAAATTTGATTTGTTAATTATACCTCAGTAAAGGTGGGGTAAAAAACTTAACTGCTCCTCGCTACACCTAACAGCCTTTTTTTTCTCTCTCTTGGCACAGCTTTTTTCACTTTATTTCTAAGTAATTACAGATTCATAGAAGTTGCAAAGAATAGTAGAAAGAGGTTCTGTGTGTCTTTCACTCTGTTTTCCTCCAATAGAAACATCTTATATAATGAAGTCTTATATCATTTTGTATTATAAAATTGAAATTTCACCAATCTTATATGCAGTCCTTGGTGTGTGTGTATAGTTCTATGCAATTTTATCAGATGTGTAAAGTTTGTGTTATCAAGACCACAATCAAGATACAGAACTATTCCCTCATCACAAAGGTCCTTTATGTTACCCCTTTATAGCTTTTTATACCTCCTTCCCTTTTTAGAAACCCTGGTAAAAACAAATGTGCTCCCCATCTCCATAATTTTATCATTTGAGAATGTCATGTAAATATGTAACCCTTTTAGATTGGCTTTAGTCACTGAGCATAAGTCTCTGAGATGTATCCAGGCTGTTGCGTGTATCACTAGTTCATTCCTTTTTTAATCCTGAGTAATGTTCTGGTATGAATGTACCATAGGTTGTTTAACCATTCAGCAGATGAAGGACATTTCTGTTGTTCCCGTTTATGGCGAAGTTGCTATGAGCTTTCACTATTATTTGGATGCTTATGTTTGTCTTTAGTTCTTATGCTACCTGATCTGTGTCTGTTCTCTAGGACTCAGACTTTTTCCTCATCATGCAGCTAATTTCTAGGAAAGGTTATGCATTCTTATAACTTTAAATACCATTTTTTTTGTGCCTTATGGTCCTACATCTGCAGATAATTAGCTGTTCATATAGTATCTCTATATGTATATTATGCCAGCACCAGAGTGCTTGTCAAAAACTGAATTTTTTTCTATTGTTTACATTCTGAGGGCATTCCTGGTCTCACCATTCTGGTTGCCTACGATTATAGCCCTGTAATAGTTTTTTTTTTTTTTTTAAAGATTTGATTTATTTACTTTTAGAGAGAAGGGCAGGAAGGGAGAAAAAGAGGGAGAGAAACATGGATGGGTTGCCTCTTGTACGCCTACAACCAGAGACCTAGCCCACAGCCCAGGCGTGTGCCCTGACTGAGAACCGAACCTTTTGGTTTATAGGACGACACCCAGCCCACTGAGCCACACCAGTCAGGGCATCCTGCAATTGTTTTTGACTCAACCTTTTCCTTAACATCCCACGTTTAATCGTGCACCAAATTCTGATTGTTCTTTCTCTGTCCTACATTTTATTTTCTTTCTTTCTGTCTGTGCTTTTTCAATTCTCAATCTATCATTTTCATCCTTGGTCTGTCTTGTGTCTGTATTATTACATTAAGCTCTGTGGCTAATCCTTTTGCTTTTTATTGTTCTTAATTCTAATCCCTCACACACATCACTATCAGAAGAGTCTAGCTCCCCCATAGCATCGTTATGTACTCCCTGTTACAGAATCTTCATTAGTCCACTATTTTCTATTATTTGTACCTTTCAGCTGTGGAACCTTTCTGCAGCCATCTGATCTTCTACCTTTTTCACATAATTCTCTTTATCTCCATACTTACACTGTGTTTCTGATGGAATTTCCCTTGTGTCCTCTTTACAATGTTTAAAAATGTTTTCTTTATAAACATAACACATGTTCCATACTCATTGTAGAGAATTTTCAAAATACATAAAATCAGAACAAAATAACCCATAATACCACCTCCTAGAGTAATAATATAATATATATAGAGAGAATAACAATAATATTGCTTTATTTCCATCAAGTCATTATTTTTATGGGCTTAAGATACATGCCTTTGCATTTCCTTAGTACTTTGACATTGTGTGCATGTATGTACGATCCAGTTTTCTTTCTTTTAATTTTTATTTTTGATTTTGGAAAGAGGGGAAGGGAAGGAGAAAGAGACGGAGAGAAACATCTATGTGAGAGGGAAACATTGATTGGTTGTCTCATGTACACATCTCGAGTGGGGACTTAACCCGCAACCCAGCCATGTGCCCTGACAAGGAATTGAATCAGCGACCTTTCAGTTTGCGAGCTGACTCCCAACTAACCGAGTCAGGCCAGCCAGGGCGCGTACTATCCAATTTTATGTGTGGAATTTTGCCTCCCATAGAAGATTATAAGTGCATCAGGAACATTGAGAGGAATCACAGGGTGTCTTGCCAGTCAAGTAATAAGGGTGACTTCTTGAGACCCAGGTCAGTTGTCAGTTTATCCCCTTTCTCTTACATAGTCCATTGATGTGGTCTAGTTTCTAAATCCTACTTCATATAATCCCAAAAGATTTCCTTTTCTTATCAAGAGTGCTATGGAAAAAAAGCGCTATGAAGCATGATAAAGTTTTCTAAGTTTTCCTCCACTGGACTGTTTTAGAAGTAAACATACAAATTCTTTTTTTATACCTAAGTTTTAAAAATTACTTATTAATTTTTTTCTGCTTTTTTGTTTTATCATACAAGGTCTGTCCTTGTAAAAAGTCTAGCCATCGTTAATATAATGAGAACGGTTTTTGTGACGTCAGTGCAACCTGGCAGTCAAGGTGAGTGGCCTGGAATGCTCATGTGTGCACAGTGATGACTTCACTGTGCCAGTCAGTGGGGGCGGTAGATGCCCCTGAGGGAGCATGTGTCCTATGCGGCCGTCGTATTCAAAATGACTGAGCAGGAAGAGCAACGATTCTGCAT
Organism: Mormoops blainvillei; assembly: GCA_004026545.1. Taxonomy (NCBI): domain Eukaryota; kingdom Metazoa; phylum Chordata; class Mammalia; order Chiroptera; family Mormoopidae; genus Mormoops; species Mormoops blainvillei. Next base: position 135,483 of record PVJD01003448.1, on the reverse strand, counting down.
CAAATTTTGCATTAAGCTTGAACGCTCCTCTGTGAAAACTATTCAGGTGACTCAGAAAGCCGCAGCTGTCGGCAGCTGATGGTTGGCAGCCTCATCAAGACAATGCGCCCGCTTATGCATCAGGTCTCCTGCAGAGGTTTTTTTTGGAAACACCAAATCACCCACGTGACTCAACCCCCTTACAAACATCAGATTTGGCACCCTGCGACTTCTGGCTTTTTCCAAAACTAAAATGACCTTTGAAAGGGAAGAGATTTCAGACTGTCAATGAGATTCAGGGAAACACGATGGGGCAGCTGATGGAGACTGGCAGAACTGTGTGAGATCCCAAGGTGCCTACTTCGAAGGGGACTGAGGCGTCATTGTCCTTTGCACACTGTTTCTTGTATCTTGTATCTTCTTCAGTGAATGTCTCTATTTTTCATATTACGTGGCTGGGTACCTTCTGGACAGACCTCGTAGGTGCTGCCCAAGTGAGTACCTTTCTTTCTGTTTTAAACTGTTAGTGACTTTACAGAAGCAAACAGGAAGCAATCACGACACCAACGAACTACACTTCTTTCTTTTTCTTCGAACTACATTTCTACCCCCAAAACATTTGAGGGAAAGTAGAGTGACAAAAAATATTTAAAAATGATAGTTGCTAAATGAATGTATGAAGATTTTCTTCACTCCTGGGCAGAAAATTGCCCCCAATTTCTTTCTTGCTTTACTGACAACTTAAGTGCAACACAATATATTGGACAATTTCCACTAAATCTTTGTGGTTTTTTTGAAAAAATAAGTTATTTCATTTTCTTGTATATCTGCTTTAAAAAAGTTATTAATTGTTCTTTTATAAGAGTTATTAGAAGTCAAGCAATTCAGCTAGATCAATTTCTACTCCAAAATACATTTGTCTTTGAAAAACAAGACAGTAGTTGTAAAAACAGTGTATTAAGAGAATAAAATGAAGCGATCTGAAATGTGGGTAACATATTCATACATGAAAGTATAAATATAATATACAGAGCCATTCAAAAACACACTTATAAAGAGAATGGAAAAGTAACTAAAACAGTATTTTATATATAAAATTTTTCTTAAAATATTGCTTAAAACAAATAAGAGGTGACATTATGAATTTCATTTCCCTCTTAAAATTTATCTTTAGTATTTCAGACTAAGGAGTTTGTTAAGCTTCTATTGTTTTGAAAGATGAATTACATTAAACTATATTTAATAAAAATCACACTCTAACAGTATATTTAAATAGTCACATGTGGTGAAAGTTAGAGAGGACCATTTAGTAATTACAGGAAAAAGGATTCCCAAAATAAAACAAATGATTAACCCTAGAAGACAAGAATGCAGTGATCTGCTTTATTTGACAAAGATGTTAAATACTCCATTTAAGCTTTGCAAATTAAAAAAAAATATTTAATTTTATTTTTAGAGAGAGTAGAAGGGAGGGAGAAAGAGAGTGAGAGAAACATCAGTGTGCAAGGGAGACAGTGATTGGTTGCCTCTTGTATTAGGGACCTGGCCTGCAACCCAGGCATGTGCCCTGACTGGGAACTGAACTGGCCACATTTTGGTTTGCAGGCCAGCACTCAATCCCCTGAGCCACAGCAGCCAGGGTAAGATTTGCAAATTTTATGACCATAAAAAAATGGACCATGCCTTCTGGGCATACAAGAGGCAACTGATCAATGTTTCTCTTCCTCTCTGACTCTCTTCCCCTCTCTCTAAAAATGAAGAAATAAAATCTTTAAAAGAAATGGACCATAGGTTTCTTCAACTTCATCAAAGTTTGCATGCCTGGCAGACCGATGAATGGTAGGGCTTAGGAAGTAAGTGTAAGTTTAGTTCAGTCATCTATGGGCAAGTGTGACTTCATTCCTGTTCACCCCACTTGCAGACATGGTAACTTGGAATAATTCTTGAGAGGCTGTTTGATAGCAACATGGTGGATATGGAACTCTGAGGCCAAAGGATCTTTTTCTTTTTTTTGTACTTGGTATGTTAACTCTCAAAAACTGCTTGTATTTGCTGTTAGAGCTTTGCATTCAGCTGCTTTACCTCCCCAAAAGTCATGGAATTCAATACCTGTCTGCTGTAATGTAGATGCTGGGTTTGGACATTAGCCTGTGCTTTAGAGCTTGTCTCCTCTTTGTTCTACACCTGGTTGTGACTATGAGGCCACGATATACTACTGTGGCATAAAGTAAGTGGCACCTGAATCTTGTAGCATAGCAAGCCCAAAATCTATTTTCCCTCTGCTCCAATATTTTTTTTAAAAATCCTCACACAAGGGCATTTTTTTCATTGCTGAGAGAGAAAGAGAAGGGGGCAGGGGGAAAGAGAGAGAGAGAGAGAAGGAGAGGGAGAGAGAGAGAAACATCAGTGTGAGAGAGAAATATCAATTGGCTGCCTTCTCATATGTGCCCTGACCAGGGATCCAACCCACAACCTGGGTATGAACCCTGATTGGGAATTGAACCAATGACCCTTTGGTCCACAGGATGATGCTCCAACCAACTGAGCTACAACAACCAGGGCTCCAATATTCTTTGTGTAGAGTCTGAGAAACCATCTGTACTTAATATAACTATACGGTTATGTTAAGTTCAGACAGGCATATCACTTTGCAGAATACTTTGGTCCTTGGGAGTCAAACTGTAGGGCTAACTTTTCATCTGGATTATTTTTGAAATTAAACAGGTGATACTGGGGATTATTAGAACATTCAGAACCTGGCCCTGGCTGGGTAGCTCAGTTGGTTAGAGCATCTGCCCAATATTCCAGGGTTACAAGTTCAGTCCCTGCTCAGGGCACATACAGGAATCAACCAATGAATTTGTAAATAAGTGGTACAACAAATCAATGTCTCTCTCTCTCCAATCAGTAAATAAAGAAAGAACATTTAGAATCTGAATCCGCATCCTTATTTTGTGTATACTGTACAATCCAGGTTATCTTCTTACTCAAAATGGTTTTAAGATCTTCATAATAAGTGTTTTTCAAAAGCTTAGATCAAGGACAATCTTAGTTTGCAATCAAATGGTATTTTTCAAAGCAGTCTTTACGTCCCCTTAAAGATGTGGTGTGCCAGAGATTAGATTTTGGTACTCCTTCAACATTTAGCTCAAAACAAACATGGCAGAAAGAGAGTGTTTCTTTGTTCCCAGTTCACAAACATTGCAAATGTTGTCATCATTCAAATCAATGTTTCCGAACCACCCCTCTTCATTCATTGTGCCCTGTCCAGCTCAGTGCACAGCTGCAGCTAGTCTGCACCTCTAGGGCTCCTACGCGTTGTTTGTATTTTAAATAAACATCAGTTTTACATTATTGTATGCCCCTGTGATATTTGGAAGCCATATTATGAAAAATGACAGAGTAGAATAGACCCAATGTTTATAGTTACAGTAAATGATCAAAGGAAGAAGACAGGATTGGAAAAGCATCGTTAAAGCATCCCCGAAAAGGTAGAAAAGTTCAGGCAGTTATACGGTTATGTTAAGTTCAGACAGGCATAAAATTATATTAAGATAGACTTCTGGCTATAAAGAAGTAAAAGGTTGACAAATCCTTTTCCCCAAAACAACTATAAAACTGCAAAATTTTCAGCCCTGGCTGGGTGGCTCAGTTGGTTGAAACATTGTCCCAAACAGCAAAATGGTTGCGAGTTTGATTCCAGTCAGGGCACATACCTAGGCTTCAGGTTCAGTCCCCTTTTGGGGTGCATATGGGAGGCAACCAATCAATGTTTCTCTCTCTCTCTCCCGCCCTCCCTCCTTCTTTCCCTCCCTTTCTCTCTCTCTCTAAAATGAATAAACATACCTTTGGGTGATGATTTTAAGAACTATAAAATTTTCAAAATTAATCATTTCACGGTGCTGAGAATCTACAGGGCTCAGCAAATAGCAAATTAACAACCGTATGCTCATTAACATTGCTGAACAATAGGAGTCTTCAACTGAAGAACGAGTGTGCCGCCCTAGGGCTGCCTCCGTTGGCTATCCTAGCTTGTTGAGGCTGTTGTCCTTCTAGGGTGGTGCTGTCTGTGAAAGCCAGTGGCTTCGCTGCTGCAGCAGCCCTAGGTCTGGGAGCCTGGTGTGGGGCTCTGATCCCCTTGCTCCTCAAGAGAGAGCTCCACCAATGAGATATCCCTCTCGATATTTATCTGCCACATGTGGGTACGGGACCAGCCTGTTCCACACCTGTGCCCCTCCTACCAGGTTCAGTGTGGCTTCTTCTTTATATTTTTAGTTGTTTATATTTTTGGCGTTGAGTTTTGTAAGTTCTTTATAAATTTTGGATATTAATCCCTTATCAGATGTGTCAGCAAATATGTCCTCCTATTCTGTGGTTTGTCTCTTTCTTTTGTTGATGTTTTCCTTTGGTGTGAAAAAAATTTTAGTTTGATATAGTCCCATTGGTTAATTTTTTCTTTTGTTTCCCTTGCCTGGGGGAGATATCCGATAAAACATTGCTGTGAGCAATGTTCTCCGGCTTTGCTCTTCTTTCTCAGGGTTGCTGTTGCTCTGTGGGACAGTTGTAGTTGCAAATAAATTTTTGAAATATTTGTTCTAGTTCTCTGAAATACATCACAGAGTCTTGACAGGAATTGTGTTGACTCCATAGATTGCTTTGGGTAAAATGGGTATTTTAATAATGTTAAATATTCCTATCTGTGAACACGATATATGCTTCCATTTCTTTGTATCTTCTTCAATTTCTTTCTTCAGTGTCCTATAATTTTCTGAGTACAGGTCTTTTACATCCTTGGTTAGATTTTTTTAAGCAATTGTAAGTGGGATTTTTAAAAATTTTCCCTTTCTGTTAGTTTGTTCTTGGCATATAAAAATGCGACTGACATTTGGATATTAATTTTGTATCCTACTACTTTGCTGAATTCATTTATCAATTTTAGTAGTTTCTTGGTGAATTTTTTTGGGTTTCTGTGTATAGTATCATGTCCTCTGCAAAATAACACAGTTTTCCTTCTTCCTTTCCATTTGGATGCCTTTTATTCTTCTTCTTGTCTGATTGCTATGGCTAAGACTTCCTGTACTATGTTGAGCAACAGAGGTGAAAGCAGACATCCCTGTCTTGTCCCTAGACCACCTTCTTACACCACACACAAGAATAAATTCCAAATGGATTAAAGATTTAAATGATAGATCTAAAACCATAAAAACTATAGAAGAAAACATAGGAAGCATAGCCTTGGACATTGCTCATAGAAATATTTTATTGGATATATATCCCCAGGCAAAGGAAACAAAAGAAAAAATAAACAAATGGGACTGTATCACACTAAAAAAGTTTTGCACAGCAAAGGGAAACATCAATAAAATAAAAAGACAACCCACAAAATGGCAGAACATATTTACTGATATATCTGATAAGGTGTTAATATCTAAAATTTGTAAAGAACTTACAAAACTCATCATCAAAAACAAACAACTCGCAGGACTTCCAGTTAAGAGGAAGGGTAGGTAAACATGGCTTGACTCCTCACGCAACCACATCAAAATTACAACTAAACTATAGAACAACCATCACTCAGAACTGTCAGAAATATAGCTGAATGGAAGTCTGACAACTACAGAATTCAAGAAACCACATCTATACAGATTAGTAGGTGGGGCATAGACACAGAATGGTCCTTATTCACATGTGGTGGGTAAAAATTCAGGAGGCATACCTTGGGAGCATGGAGTCCCAGCCCCACACCAGGCCCCACAGCCTTGGGTTCCAACGTCAGAAAGATAAGTCCTCATAACTTCTGGCTGCAAAAACCAATGGGGATTGCATTGGTGGAAGAAACCCCTGGAGTCCCATGCAGCTCCCCTTAAAGAACCCACACACGGACTAAATCAAGTTCACCCCCCTGAGCTCCAGAACAGGGCTAGCAGTTTGAAAGGGAAAGTGATGTGTCTGATATCAAGGCAAGAGCTGGAGGACAGCTTTCTCCCAGACAGAAATGCAGGTATAGGCCATTGTCCCTTTTGTGAACCATCTCCTCACAGAACCACAGAGCTGGCAGGCAGGTGCCATATCTGAGACTCCATCAACCTGGTAAACACTATTTGCTCCACCCTGTAGATCCAAGAGCCTGCCCCACCCAACTTATGGACCCATCCAAGCGGTTAACAGAGACTTTTCCATATGAATGACTGGTATTGACTCATGCTTCACAACTTCCTAAATACTCTCAAACAAGCAACAGCCAGCCTCAGTGAGTCCTCAACCCCTGTACCACTTGCTAAGTGGCCCCAGGCCTGGCACTAGCAGCAGCCAGCCTAGATTCATAGCTTGGCTTCACCTGGGATTCTCCAAGCTCAGCAGAAGTAAAAGCCATCTCAGATTGCACTTTAACTCATGCAGGGTGGTCCCAAGAAGAACACAGGTCAGGGCTGACCTTGGTCTGTACTACCTGGGAATCCCCAGAGCCGGTGCACCCAGTCGACAGCAATAGACCACATCGGAGCAACACCACCCTGCCCCTGAACAGCTGATCCTCCATGGAGGACAGAGGTCGGCAGTCAGTGGTCACAGCCAGTCCTTGCAGCTGACTGTCCGGGGTAAATGTGTCCCATTGGTCTGTCCGCAGCAACTACAAGAGGAGAGTGTACTCAGCCAACACGAATGGCACACCTCAAGTACGCATCTTGGGTGATAGGGGAGGCCATGCCACTGGACCCTACAGGAATCCTACTATATATGGCCATGCTAAGACAGGCAGCCATAGCAGCTCTATCTAATACATAGAAACAAACACAGGGAGGCTGCCAAAATGAGGAGACAAAGAAATATGGCCCAAATGAAAGGACAGATCAAAACTCCAGAAAAAGAATGAAACAAAATGGAGATAAGCAACCTCTCAGATGCAGAGTTCAAAACACTATTTATAAGGATGTTCAAGGAACTTAGTGAGGACTTCAACAGGATAAAAAAGATCCAGTCAGAAACAAAGGACAAGTGTGTCCTTCGAACGAAGGACAACTGAAATAAAGAACAATTTACAGGGAAACAACAGTAGAGTGGATGAAGCCGTGAATCAAATCAATAATTTGGAACACAAGGAAGCAAAAAACAACCAATGAGAACAAGAAGAAGAAAAAAGAATCCAAAAACCAAGGATAGTGTAAGCAATTTCTGGGACAACTTCAAATGTTCCAACATATGCCTCTTAGCGGTAACAGAAGGAGAAAAGAAAGAGCAAGAAATTGGAAATTTCTTTGAAAAAATAATGAAAGAAAACTTCCCTAATTTGGTGAAGGAAATAGACTTGCCAGTCCTGGAGCACAGAAAGTCCCAAAGAAGATGCATGTGAAGAGGCCTACTCCAAGGCATGTCATAAGTAAAAAGCCAAAGGGTAAAAATAAAGAATCTTAAAAGCTGTGAGAGAAAAGAAGTTAGTTACTTACAGGGGAGTTCCCATAAGACTGTAAGATGATTTCTCAAGAAACTCTGCAGGCTAGAAGGAATTAGCAAGAAATATTTAAAGTCATGAAAAGCAGGGACCTACAACCAAGATTGTTCTACCCAGCAACGCTATCATTTAGAACAGAAGGGTAGATAAAGAGCTTCCTAGACAAGAAAAAACTAAAAGAGTTCATCATCACCAAACCATGATTATATAAAATGTTAAAAAGACTTATTAAAGAAAAAGAAGATCAGAAGTAAGAACCATAAATGGCAATAAATATATACCTATCAACAAATGAATCTAGGATCCAAGATGGTGGAGGATTAAGTAGAATCTGCACTAACCTTCTCCCAGGACCAATCTGGAATTATAACTAAATTGTAGAAAAATCATCCTGAATAACCAACTGACTACTAGCTGGAGAGAAGCCTTATAACCAGTGACAGACAAAGAAATCATTTCATCATATCTATACCGGTAAGGAGGCCCGAGAGGGCTGGCTGGGCTCTGTGGGTGACAGCGAAGTGCTGGAGGGATATTTCTGTGGCCAGTGGGTTCCCCTCAAGAAGGGTCGGCTGGAACCCCATGCTGGACTCCCCAGCCTACAACACCAGAGCCAGTAAGAAACCCAGATAACATCCAGCTGTGAATAGCAGCAGGGTGTCTCTCTGCCAGGGAGAGATGGGTGGAGATGCAGAAAACCTCTTGAAAGACCAATACACAAAATTTCATTTGCAGTCACTTACCCTAAGCGCCAGCAGAGGGAGGGCAGAATGGACTAGAGGTACTTAGGGGAAGTGTGGGGTTGGTGGCTCTGGGAGAGAGCTGAAAGGATAGCCTCTAGAATCCCCATGCTGAGTCATTCCCCATACTGCAGAAGCCATCTTTCTCAGGCACAGCAATCCCTTCTGAATGGCATCAGCCTGAGGTAAATCTACAGCCCCACCTGCAAGAATTACTCTGCCACACCCTGTGGTGCTTAAGCTATATCACTGATTAGTTTATCAACTAAGGTGAAAAAAATGCAAAGAAGCAGACAAAAATGGGAAAACAAAGAAACAGGCCCCAAATGAAAGAACAAGAAAATTCTCCAGAAGAAGTACTAGATGAAATGGAGGCAAGCAATTTATCAGATAGAGAATTTAGAGTGATGATTATAAGGATACTCAACGGCATGAAAAATGATATAGAAACCATTAAAAAGGACCTATCAGGAATAAACAATGCACTATTTAAAATGAAAAAATACACTGGAAGGAATAAACAGTAGGCTAGATGAAGAAGACTATCGGATCAGTGAGTTGAAAGACAAGGTAGAAAAAATACACCTAGGCAAAGCAGCAAAAGGAAAAAAGAATTTTTTAAAAATGAGAAGAAATTAAGAAATATTTTGGACAACATGAAATATATCAACATCCACATCATGGGAATACCAGAAGACGAAGAGAGCAAGCAAGGGATTGAGAACCCATTTGAAAAAATAATGACCAAAAACTTCCCTAATCTGGTGAAGGAAAAAGACACACAAGTTCAGGAAGCTCAGAGAGCCCCAAACAAGGGACCCAGGGAGACCTACATGAGACACATCATATTTAAAATAAGAACGCTTAAAGAGAAGAAAAAATCCTAAAAGCCACAAGAGAAAATCAGGTAGTAACCTACAAGGGAGCACCAATTAGACTGTCATCTGATTACTCCAAAGAAACATTTCAGGCCATAAGGGAGTGGTGTGAAATATTCAAGGTGATGAAAGCATGACCTACAATGAAGGCTACTTTATCCTGCAAAGCTATCATTTAAAATTGAAGGAGAAAAAGGAGCTTCCCAGACAAGAAAAAACTAAAAGAGTTTGTTAACACCAAATCAGTACTGCAACAAGTGTTAAAGCCATGCTTTAAGAAGAAGAAGAGAAACAAACAAACAAACAGACAAACAAACCAGAGGAAAACAGTCTAACAATAAAATGGCAATGGGATACCTTAAATGTAAATGGCTTACATTCTCCAAAAACAGACATAAGGTAGTTGAATGAGTAAGAAAATAAGATCTATATATATGTTGCCTCCAAGAGATCCATCTCAGATTGAAAGATACGCACAGGCTAAAAGTAAAGGGTTGGAATGAGACATTTCATGCAAATGGAAAGGAAAAAAAAGATGGGGTAGCAATACTTATATCCAACAAAATAGACTTTAAAACCAAGCCTATAGTAAGAGACAAAGAAGGACTTACATAATGATAAAGGGAATGATCCAACAAGAGGATATAGCCCTAGTAAACATTTATGTACCCAATATAGGAGCACCTAATAATGTGAAGCAAATCTTGATGGACATAAAGGGAGAGATTGACAGACATACAGTCATAGTTGGGGATTTTAACACCCCGCTGACTTCAGTGGATAGATCTTCCAGGCAGAAAATCAATAAGGAGACAGTGACCTTAAATGACACACTAGAGCAAATGAATTTAATTGATACCTTTCGGGCGTTTCACCCCAAAGCAGCAGAATATACATACATTTCCAGTGCACATGGAGTGTTTTCCAGGAGAGACCATGTACAAAACTCAACACCAAAAAAATAATGCAATTAAAAAATGGGCAAAGGACCTGAATAGATAGTTCTCCAAAGAGGACATACAGATGACCAATAGACATATGAAAAGATGCTCAATGTCGCTAATCATCAGAGAAATGCAAATAAAAACCACAATGAGACATATCACCTCACATGTCAGAATGGCTGTCATCAACTAATCAAAACACAGCAAGTGCTGGCTGTGGATGTGGAGAATGGGGAACCCTTTTGCACTGTTGGTGGGAATATGGACTGGTGCAGTAACTGTGAAAAGCAGTATGTAGATACCTCAAAAAATTAAAAATGGATTTCCCTTTTGAACCAGCAATCTCACTTCTGGGAATCTGTCTAAAGAAACCCAAAACATTAATTTGAAAGAACTTAAGCACCCCTATGTTCATAATTTCTGGCTGTAAAAACCAGCAGGGATTGTGGCTGAGTGAGACAGAGGTCTTCTAGAGTCCCAGGGAGCTTCTCTTACATGGCCCATGCACAGACTTATTTGGACTCACTCTGTCTGAGTTCTTGTGCTGGGTCAGCAGCTTGAAGGGCACTAGGGATATATAGGGAGGAGCTGAAGTGTTGACATCAGGGTGAGAGCTGGAGGGACAGCTTCTTCTCAGACAAGTGCTGGCAGAGGCCATAGCTCCTTTTCTTAGCCCTGCTCTGTGGAGCCAGAAGGTGGTGAGTCTCTATCTGAGTCTCTATCGACCTGGATCACATTGTTTTCCCTGCCCTGATGATTCCCTGAGACCTCACTCTACCAACTTTTGGGCCGACCCAAGCTGTTTTTAGTGGCTTTTCCATAAAAGTGGCTTGTCTTAGCTCATGCTTTAGACTTTTTCTAAAATCATCAAACAAGCAGCATGTTGCCTCAGGATGCCCTGTACCTCTTGATAAGCGGCCCCAGAACTGGAACTAGTAGCAGCAAGCCTTGTTTTTCAGCTTAGCCTCTCGTGGGCACCTCCAAGCCCAGCACGAATAGCAGCCATCGGCAAATCACTTCATAGCTCATGCTGGGTGGCCCCACGCAGAACGCAGGTGGTAGCTGACCTTGGCCTGCACCTCCTGGGAGGCCCCAGAGCCAGCACACCCAGTGGGAAGCTTCATACCATGTCAAAGGACCACCTAACCACTTCCACAAGCAACACACTCAAGGTGTGGACTCAGTGGGCACCAGAGCCCTGTTGAAAGAAGTCCTGCTCCGTGGGTTGGACCCCTGTACGGCTGATCCCCCATGGTGATCACAGCCAGTCCTTGCAGCCAATCAGTCTGGGGGTAAATCCCTCCCATTGATGTGCCAACAGCAATGAAGGCTCGGCTACAACAGGAGGGTGTACCTAGCTCACACAGGGGCACACTTGGAGTGCCTAGCTCAGGTGAATGTGGAGGCTGTGCTACTGGACACTGCAGGGCGTCTACCATGTTAGACCGCTCTACCAAGCCCAGGAGAAGTAGCACCTTTACCTAATAAATAGAAACAAACACAGAGAAGCTTCTTTCATGATTTAAAAATGATGGAGAAATAAAGACTTTCTAAGACAAACAAAAATTATTACCAGTAGGCCTGCATTGTAAGAAATAAAAAAAGAAGTTCTTTATGCCCAAGCCAGGTGGCTCAGTTGGTTGGAGCATTGTCCCATACATCAAAAGGTTGTGGATTCAGTCTTTGGTCAGGGCACATACCTAGGATGCAGGTTCCATCCCTGGTTGGGGCATGTCTGGGAGGCAGCTGATAGATGTTTCTCCCTCACCTCAATGTCTTTCTACCCGTCCCTCTCTCTCTCCCCTCCCTCCCTCCCTCCCTCCTTCCTATCTCCTTTCTTCTCTCTCTAAAAGCAATGAAGCCCTGGCTGATGTGGCTCCATTGGTTGGGCATTGTTCTGTAAAGCAAAAGACCTCCAGTTTTATTCCCTGTCAGGGCATATGCCTGGGTAACGGGTTTGGTCCCCAGTCAGGGCATGTGCTAGAGGTAACCGATAGATGTTTCTTTCTCGTATCATGTTTTTCTCCTTCTCTTTCTCCTTCCTTTGTCCTCTCTATAAAAATAAATAAATAAAATCTTTAGGGAAAAAAAACAATTAAAATGTCCTCTGGTGAGGGTGAAAATAAAAAAAGAAGTTCTTTAGAGAGAAGGAAAATTATGTAGGTCAGAAATACAGGTTTGCATCAGGAAAGCAAGAGCACTGGAGAAGAAATGAGTGGAAGTAAAATAAAAGCGTTTATTTTCCTTAAAAACATTTGTACTTAGTCATATATATAAAAAAGAATTTTATATCCAGCAAAACTATTCTTAAAAAAATAGAGGATACAGCAATTCTACTTTATTGGTTGGTGGATCAGATAACACCCAGTTCCTGATGGTCAGCTCCGGTTGCATGATAACCCGACAGCAGAAAACAGATCTTGGAGAAAGACAGTGGATTATCATAAGCTTCACCAGCTGGTGACTTCAGTTGCTGTTTCGGTTGTGGTTTCATTGCTTGAACAAATGGACATAACCCTCTGATACCTGTTATGCTGCTATTGATCTGGCAAATTCTTGATATTTGATAGTTTCAGTGATGTGTGGGTCTCCCAGAATTCTTGTAATTTCAAAGTTGTGTCCAGTAATTCCTGAAACATCTGATTATTTTCCTTTGGGAAGAACTCAGAGAAGGATTGGTAGTATGAATTTTAGTGTAGCAGGGTCCTTCCTCAAGGAACTGATCCTCCCTTTAACTTAAGGGCTTCTATAACTGGCTCAAGTATGAGAAATGATTGAGGGATGATGACTCTGTTTTGTTATTCTAGTTAGGGCACTTTAAGGATGCTGAAGCTCTCCTCACAAATTTATTTCTCACAATCATGGTGCAAGGTGTGTCCTCTAGATTCTCCTGGGGGGAGTGAGCAGTTAAACATGATAAATCAACTCTAAACTTCCAACTTCTCTAAGCTTTCGGATATCTTCCTTTGTATATATCAGGGAAGTTCTGGAATTTCTTCATTTCGTATGAGTGAGTTATTTATCTGTTTTCAGCTAACCCCTCAAATAACTATTATAGCACTTTCTAATCCTTTGAGCTAAAATATTAAATTTAGAATATCTGGTGGCCCATATCATTACATTTGACCTGATCTGATTTTATATTCCCTCCACCATTATCCTACACCTTTAATATTCATTCCCACACACCTTTTCCATTTTTCCATCTGTATAAGTAAGAAAAATGATGCAGTTCTTTTTTTAATACTCATCTGAGGATATGTTTATTAATTTTAGAGTGGTACGGAGAGACAGACAGAAAGACAGAGAGAGAAACATAGATGGGCTGCCTCCGATATGCACCCCAACTGGGGACTGAACCTGCAACATAGTATGTGCCCTGACCAGGGATCAAACCCACAAACTTTTGGCGTATGGGATGATGCTCCAACCAACCGAGCCACCTGGCCAGGGCTATGCCAGGTTCTTTGGGTGTGTAGCATATTTCCTCATCAGTCATCCTTTGTACCTCACCCTTTAGGGCCTTCTGGGATTTGAATCTAGATCTGGAAGCTATGGGGGGTGGCGGGGTAGCTCCCAAGGAGACTCAGAGGTTTCTTGCAGGGCAACTACTTCAGGGAAGACCATCACAGATTCTTCTGGCAAAGCAGGGATAACCTCTTCAGATGGGGATGGAAGGGCTGTTTCTACTGGCAAAGAAACTTAGCAGAGTTTAGAGGCTCAATGTCCCCGGCTTCACTGATGTCTTCTCATGTGTCCCTATTCTAATTGTCAAGGATTACTTTTTATCCATCTAAACACACTTTAAGTTTTACTTTAGAATTTTCATACTTAATTTTTATTGCGCTTTAATTGAACAATGTCACAGTACTTTGAAACTAGATTAGAATTTAATGTGTGAACAGTTGAGAGTGAAAACATTCCCATCAATACAACTTAATAAAAATTTAATTCAGTAAATTAAAATTTAGACAACATTGGAATGTGAAGACTCTTGAGGTTCATGATCTACAAAGGCATAGCAACCCTGGATTTGTTAATCCATTCAACATTCAATAAACATTTTATTGAACATTTCCTATATGCTTGGCCCCATGTTGTGTATTAGGGATATAAATAGAATTAAGAAATAATTCTTACACTCAAAGAGTATACAGTCTAGTGAAATAAAAAGTATGAGTCACTGCTTATTCTTACCAGACTTCCTGTTTTATGCTAAGTGCCATCAATCGATAGCAATCAGGATCACCAGATAGATGATCATCTGTGCCCTGAAGCTTTACCCAGCCCGCCCACCTGAACTACTTTTGAATGTAAACAGGGACGATAATTCCTATGTGCAATAGGTTGGGAAGTTGATGAGATGCAAAGTAGCACAGAATTAGGCACTCTGTAAGTATTAGCTTTTATTAGTTGATTTGAAATACTGTTTCTTGACTCAAAATTACAGAGCAAGTGGTATTTACACCATTGTGAAATCATAAGGATTTGGATAAAGAAATCATCTGTGACTCACTTCCTTTGTAATCTCTTAGGAGAAAAGGTTGTACACTTAAAATGCGCTTAATGGGATTCTTCTCCAGTTATTGCACAATGAGAGAATAACTCTTCTTCCTTCATATTGCTCTGTTACAAGTTCTCATAGAATCAAGTTACTTATCTTCCTAGCAGCTATCTTAACTTGTAATTAGGCATTGATGACTATGATTACTTGACAATGTCTAATTACCCCCTAGAATGAAGGCTCTATGACAGCAAGGATCACTTTTGATTTTGCTTGTCAGCAAATCTCTAGAGTTTAGCACAATGCCTTGTGCGTGGTCACCAGTTTAGTGAGCAGAATGAATAAGTGGATGAATGATCAGTTCAGAACAAGACAGTAAAGGAATTTCTATTAATATTATGAAAAGACTACTCTTTGTTCACATCATTCTATGAGTGGGAGGTGATACAATTAAACAAGAGAACACAATATGAAAAATATTGAAAAGGAGGGGAAAATCTAATTATTTACAGATATGATTTATGTATTGAACAAACAAGTAAATAAACTAAAAAAACTACTAGAAATGATAAGAGAAGTTTTAGTAATCTGAACAGTTTAAAATGTATTTATTAAAATCAATGGCTTTCTTGCATTCCAACAATAACTAGTGAGACAACATAATAGGAAAAAAGATCTCCTTCACAAGAGCAACAACGAGAAGAAAATGATACTCAGGGAAAGTCTAACAGTATTTTTCAGTACGTGTAGAGAGAAAACCATAAAATTCTACTGTGGGTCATAAAAGATTTTAGAATAAACAAAAGGCAATCTTTCTTTTACACAGGACTATTTTATATTATGCAAGTAACATGAATATGATGGTGTAACTGATAATAATACAGAGCAAGAGATAAAATTCCCCTTACCAACTTCGACTCTCAATTCTTTCCCTAGATATAACATGTGAAACTTTTTATGCCCCTTTTTATGAATTTACTTAGAAATGTATACGTGTGTATGTCTATACTCATATTTATATACTTTCTTTTTCACAAATAGAATAGTACTATATTTTTATTCTGCAACCTTTTTTTTAATGGTGCATTTACTTTTCTTCATGTTGAGTAATTTCTGCTGTTCTATTCCAGTTTACTGTTTCTTTCCTGTGTTTCCTCTATTTTTTGTTGAGCCTGCCCACTGAGGTTTTTATTTCAGTTACTGTTTTTTTGGTTCTAAAATTTCCACTTGGTAGATCTTAAAAGTTCTTATCACAAGAAAAAGTGATAACTATGTGTGGTGATGGATGTTAACTAGATTTGTTGTGATGATCATTTCACAGTATATACAAACATTGAATCATTATGTCGTATGCCTGAAACTAATATAATATGTCAATTATACTCAATACAAAAGGTGAAACTAAAATTTCCATTTGGCTCTTCTTGGTATCTTCTATTTCTTCAGTGAGGCTATTTTATCTTTTGCTTCAAACATGTTCATAATGGCTCATTAAAGAATTTTTATCATGGTTGCTTCAAAATACTTGTGAATAATTCTAATATCTCTGTCTTATTAGTATTGGCATCTACTGACTATCTTTTTCTTTTCCCATTCATTTTGAGGCCTTCTTAGTTCTTGGTATGATGAGTGATTTTTTAAAAATTGAAACCTGGACATTTTTTGTACTATATTATGAGACCTTGGATCTTATTTAAACCACTTGTTTAAGCTGGTGTTCTCTGACAGTGCTCTATCAATGGATAGTGGGAGAGGGCGGGCACGGGCCCGTTACTGCCGGGAGAATGTAGAAGTCCGAGTTCCCCACTGGCACCCTGAGTGGGCACTCCTTGCTACTGCTGGCTGGGGGTGGAAGTCCGGGCTCATTGCGAGGTCCCCAGGGGCACTGTAGTGAGGTTGGCCTCTTTCCTGCTGGCCAGAGGTGGAAGTCTCGATCCTCCATGAGGTCCCCTCTGACATCACTGTGGGGGTGTGTGGGGACACTGCTTTAAAGCTTACTGAGAGTGGAGTCTAGACTTCCGGCTGGAACTTGGTTGGCCTCGGTGGACAGTATTTTCTGTGTCATTGGCTGGAGTAGAGCAGTAATTGTCTAAAAGTTCTCTGTCTTACTGAGTTGCTGTGTTTCTGATATTCTGGCTCCAGAGAAAGCTTTCGTTGGAGCTTTTTTTTGTTTGTACCTGTTGGCATTTCCAGGTTGCCATCTTCTTCAGCTCCAAGTCTGGGATATAGGGTACAAAAGAAAATCCAAGAACTCACGCCATGTCAAAGTTTGCTTTCTCTTCACCTTTCAGAGTCTTCTTATGGTGGCTTTACATATAATGTCCAGGGTTTTTGTTGTACCTAGAGGGAGGAATAAGGATAAGTATGACCGGTCCATCTTACCAGACACAGAATCCCTGAGACTTGTTTTCAAAAAACTAGAATGTCTTCTTGATTCTCTCATATAACTAACTATGGCTGTATATAGTGTTATGTAAGTATAGATGAATGTAATTTATATAGACCCTCTATACTGATAAATTATTAAGTGTTTTCTGGGTTCAGTATTATGGAAACTAATTCTCCCTAACAATTTGGAAATTCAATGAAATCAATGTGAGTTGACAAAAGGTACTTAGTAATGGAAATTTATGTAAAAAAAGTGATAAGGAAATTTATGTGAAAAAGTGACCAAATAGTCAATATATTATAAAACTACTGTAGAAAGTGTAGTAGTGTGATACTGATGTAGGTAGAGTCAGGTCAGTGGTTCAGAAGAGAAAGTCTAGAGGTAGGTGTCAGAATACATGAGAATCTGGTATGCAATGATGTCAGCATTTTAATAAATGGCCTTATGGCAGCATTTTAATTTTATTTTTTAAAGATTTTATTTATTTTTTAGAAAGAGGGGAAGGGAGAGAGAAAGAGGAGAGAAACATCAATGTGTAAGAGAAACATCTATCAGTTGCCTCTCACACACCCCCACCTGGGGACCTGGCCCACAGCTCAGGCATGTGCCGCCACCAGGAAGTGAACCAGTGACGCTTCAGTTCGCAGGCTGGCACTCAGCTGGCTGAGCCACAACAGCCAGGGCTGGCAATATTTTTAAAGTTAGCAACTCTGCAAAAAATAATAATGAAGCTGATCCTATTGTTAATCAAAATAATAAATTATAGACTGTTAAAGAGGCAAAATATTAAAAAGAGGTCACACAGGTCCTACAGGAAAAAAGAACCGTGGATGACTGTTTTTACTCTGGGGGTGAGGAAGGCCTTTCTAAGCATGGAGAAAAGAATAGACTGAAAGCTGATTAAATAAAAGTGAAAAGTAAATTCTTCTAATAAGTAAAAACCACCTTAAACAAGGTTAAAGACAAATAAAGGTATCTGTAACATGTAAAAGTGTTGATTTTTCTATTATAAAATGTTTCTTTAAGTTAATAAGAATGAATATACCTAGGAAAAGATAAAGAGCATGTAAAGGAAGTCAAATGAAATTAAATAGGCCTCAAACATATAAAACATGTTTGCAACCACTAGTTATCAAAGTATGCAAATGAAAAGAATGAGATATTTTTCATTATTCAGATTGGAAAAGGTAAAAATTATTTGGCAAAACCTGACATCATTGGGCGTATGGAGAAATTTGCCTTCAGTCACTGTCAACATAGATACAAACTGGGACATGTCTGGAGGGTACTGTGGCAGTTTGTATCATAATTTTAAATTGGAATATCCTCTGACTCCATAATAGTTTTAGGAATATATCCTAAGTTTTCATCTTAGTGTAGTTTATGAGAGCAAAATGAAAATGGAAATAGTTTAAAAGTTTATCAGCAAAGGGTTAGATGGAAAAACATGGTACATCTATACATTGCACACTCTCAGTTAAAAATGGTTAAGTAGGTCTCATGTATTGACATGGAAAAATATTTAAGATGTTGATTTTTAATAAATAAAAAATGTCACATAGCATTATAAATAATGTTATTTATATAAATCTTTCTCTCTTCCTCCTACTCCTTCCCTCCAAGGTGTGTGTATGTGTGTGTCTCACTTTGAGAGATTCTAAAAGGAGATGATGTTTACTCTAGGAGCTGGGACTTCAGTCAAACTTCGGTTCTCCAATGTCTCCCATCTCAAACAATTTGGTCCTTGACCAAGTAGTTCATTGTAAAAATGTCTTGGCTGTCAAACAAAACTTCGGATCTCGACCCTACAACTCTTTCATGCTGATACCTGTGTGATCAGTCAGGAATCTCTCAGGTGATGACAAAGAGGATTTGGCTTTTGAACAAATTGCTTCTTGAACAACCTTCTGGAATGAATTAAGTTCAAGAACCAAGTTTCCACTGTATGTTATACTTTTTTTTTTTTTGGTACTGTTAGAATAGGGAAAGAACATGTATCATTTTTAAAATTAGAAGAAAAAGCTATTTTCATTAAAAATGTAATTGCAGCCATCACTAAAGAATATCTCAAAAGTGTTGATAGCATGCACTACAATACTTAATATACAAATTGCATAAATGCACATGCAAGATAATAGTCAATGCCATCTTTTGGTCACGTAAGTAACGCATAAACATTTTTGTGCATGCTCAAGCACTTTTTCATGTGTTACTAACTTTAATGAACAGATAACACAGGATGTCTTGCCCCAGAGTACCCTGCCAAAGAGTTTTATTACTGTGGAATTATATGTTGTAATGTAGCAGCGTCAGTTCTAGGTCTATCTGGCTGGGAAATCTAGGCTAGCTACCTAGCTTCTCTGAATCTCAGCTTTGTTTTTTGGTAAATAATATCTGCACTGTTTACTTAAACAGAATTGTAAGGATCAAATGAGGTAATGTATGTGAAAACATTTTTTAAGCTCTAAAATACAAGGCTAATCACTATCAATCATGTTTATTAAAAAAGAAAAACTGTCATTAATGACTGAGAGGATAGATGTTACTACATTTAAAATGAGGTCAGGCAGAGAACTTTGGAAGAAGGTAAAATGGGCAGGGTAAGACTTAAATCTAGAGTTAGAATCAAACTTTAACTCTGGCATCTTTCTACTAAAAATTATAGGATAATGTTTTGATACTTTGAATCAAATAAAACCCAGATGCAATTGCTGCATGGTGATAGGTAAGAGGAAGAAAGTGTAATCCAATCCACTAGGAAGACTTTGATCCAAAATGAAACAGTTTTCTCTCCCTGCTAGTCAGGCAGAAGTCCAATTACTCTTGTTTGATCTATTATGGAGAGACAAACCTGAGAAGTATAGGTTATAGGCAATTTTATTGATTTTAATCTTAGATATCAAGCGAAGGTTTCGCACGTTGCACATGGTTACTTAGCTGGTGTTAAGAATAAAACCCAGTCAATAATAATAATTTTTGTTTCACTTTGATTTATTCTAGTTTCAATTATGGAGTTGGCTATTTCATAGTCCTTTAGTTTATATGAATGCTTTAAAGAGAATCTCTCTCTAGTTGAGAGTTTAATGTGGAACTACTTTTTATTTCATATAATGTTTCAGACATAAAACCAGAGAAAAGGAAACTTAAAGAAAAGCTATGGGAGGGTTGAGATAAAGAAAGATGGACTGAAATGAGTCTCCTGTCCTTTAAATGGTGCCAATGCTCATTACTGTTTGACTAGTTCAATCCAATGAGGCACGGGAATGAGGTCAAGCATATGTACTTGATCCGTGTAAAGGAGGATACTTTCCTGGCCCTTTTGCTGTCCTTTGACAATGGGACAGTCAGAAGACCTGGGTTCTGGACCCAGATCTGGTCCTTACGAGCTGAGTGAACTGATATTGAAGGCTGGTATGACAAAGTGCTGAGAACTAGCATTCATTTATCCTCACAATTTTGTAAAGTCAATGGTATTGTCCCTATTTTATAGACGAGGGAATTAAACGTCTGAAAGTTAAGTAAGTTGGCACAGGTCACATAAAAGAGAAAACTTTGAAGATCCGATGAAATAATGTTTAAGAAAATGCTTTGAAAACTGTAAAATGCTATATAGATTTTTAACTATTATTACTTTAGTCTTCAGCAAAGAAAGGAAAAAACCTGCCCTGTCCAAGTGCTCTTTCCAGGCGGTCATCTACCTACTCTGCGTGGATATAGCAACTGCTTTCATTTCCAAAAAGGGCAAGATGGGCATTTGCAAGGTTTCTGATGGCCCTCATGTCACAACGGGCAGAAACAGGTATTGGCAAAGATGACAGGTCCAGGAGGAAAACAAAAGGAAATCTACTTTCCTCACTACTCTGCTAGGATTTAATAAAACCTCAGTGTGTTAATAAAATAGTGAATTTTATTGGGTGCGTGGGAATCATTGGGCTGATAATGGCCTTGCATCATAATCAGTCTCTTGGGAAGGGTCACTCTTTACTCTTAATGACTTTACTGTCCCGTCTCTTTATTCACACAAGCAGCGCACACCCAGCCTATTTGTCAACTTCACAAGCACTCATCTGTAAACATAAATGACCCTCAGATTATCTTGATAGCTGGTGTGTCCAGAGAGATAAGACCGTTGCATCCCAGCTGTCTCGCTGTCAGAATGACTGGCAGCTTCTTTAGAAGAGGCTGCAGCACTTTCTCCCATACAAAAGTTATGAAAACGCCCACCATTCAATTCTGTTTTCCCTGGTGGTTGTAACTACTATGAGAACAATTAACCTTCTTATGGGCATATAATGTCATGTGAGGCAAAACTTCATTCCCACATTCTAACTAGGATTATGTGGCTTGTTCCATCTTTTCTCAGCTCAGTGTTACTAATGATATTTATTTCTAACCTGTTTTGCTTCTCAGGAGTCAAATAATCAAATATAGCATTTTATTAATTCTTATGACCCTAATGCATTATAATCCTCAATTATTTAGTTGGGAAGACTGCGGGAATTCTCAGAAGGCCAATTTAGAAAGTACTGGGAAAAACCCTGTCGTGAGAAATCTGATTACTTGATACCCCACCATACTTATGCACGTCATACCAAGTGACCTCTTTTAGGGTTGCAAGTTTTTTTATCCATAAAAAGTTACTTTTTTAGCATTTAAATAAGAGGAATAATATATATCTAAGATTGTATCTGTGATCCATATTGACTCAAAATCGTTCTGTTACACTGACATGCCAAAGACAGATTTTCTTTAGTTAAATTGTTATTATTATTTTTTTAACTCTGGTTGTTTGGGAGCAGTGTGGGCATTGACAACTATGGCTGGCCTCATTTCTGGGACCTGAAACTTGCTTATTTTTAACTTTAAAACAAGAGCAGAGTTGATGAATTCTCAAAGTCATGGAATACTCTTATTCACTGAAGCCAGAAATAAGGGTCAATTTAAAATTTGGAGGAAGCCCAGATAGGATGTCAGGGAAGGTTTTTGAGAGATGGTGTTAGTTAACTTTGTCCTATCCACTGTAGATTGCAGCAATATTCCTAGTCAGCTATTTGTTAAGTGTATACTTTTGGTCATATGATGTGTCATATAAATACAGAGAAAGAGTTGAAAAATGAGCGGTAAGACTTACTGATTTATTTATTTTTCCCCTTTATAAAGAAACCACTCACTGAGCACAAGACTGGTGGCTTTATATACATTATCTCACTTAATTATCATAAGAATACAGTGAGGTGTATATTATTATCATCCCTATTTTGCATATAACAATCCAAGAGAGGTCAAGGATTTACCCAAAGTCAAATACCTTCTAAGTAGCGGGACTGGAATCAAATTTAGGACTACAAGACTCCAAAGTTCAGGCCTTTAACTATTATCTTATATTTTATTCTATGATGTAGGTATTATTCAAAGTTTAAATAAATCGTATTTTTGTACAACATATCATAACTTATATTCCCCCAAAGAGATGGTTTTGTCCAGGAATTTTATTGTGAAATTCTTTTTAAAGTGAGTATCAGATCTGAATCCATATATTCTTAGGTATTAAATTTTCTTACAGTGATAGCCATAAATTTTTAAGAATTCAGCAAATATTGGGCACCTACTGTGTGCCAGATATTGGGGAAAGAATAGTAGTTAAATCGTACATAGTTTTAACCCCTTGAAACTTATTGTATAGTGTTGTATGTTGTGTCTACACTTCTCTGTGAATCCTTATCTGATTATTTCTTTGGGCTTAAGTATAACTTCTATGTGCTTCTGTAATATGCTCCTTATATTATAACTATGTAATAAAAATTACTTTATTATAAATATATAATGAAAAGTATAAAATCCATGCACTCATCATACAATTAATAAACAGAACATTAACCATGCACCCCTATGAACACTTCCCAGTTGTATCTCTTTCCCTATAGACAGGAAAACCCTATCCAGAATGACAGCCATTAGCTTCTTTCCTCCTCCTTCCTTCCTTCCTTTCCTTCTTTCTTTTTTTTTCTTTTCTTAAAATATATTTCATTGATTATGCTATTACAGTTGTCCCATTTTTTCTCCCCTTTATTCCCCTCTGCCCTGCACCACCCCTCCCCACAGCACTACCCCCACTTAGTTCATGTCCGTGGGTCATATATATAAGCACTTTGGCTTCTCCCTTTCCTATACTATACTTAACCTCCCCCTGTCTGTTTTGTACCTACCATCTATGCTTCTTATTCCCTGTATTTTTTCCTCCATTCTCCCTGCCCCCACCTGCCTGCTGATAACCCTCCATGTGATCTTTATTTCTGTGATTCTGTTCCTGTTCTAGTTGTTTGCTTTGTTTTTGTTTTCGTTTTTTTAGGTTCATTTTTTTAGGTTTCGTTTTTTTAGGTTTGTTTTATAGTTGTGTTTGTTGTAATTTTACTGTTCATATTTTTGATCATCTTCTTTTTCTAAAATAAGTCCCTTTAATATTTCATTTAATAAGGGCTTAGTGATGATGAACTCCTTTTTTACTTTACCTGGGAAGCACTTTTTCTGTCCTTCCATACTAAATGATAGCTTTGCCAGAAAGAGTAATCTTGGATGTAGATCCTTGTCTTTCATGACTTCGAATACTTCTTTCCAGCCCCTTCTTGCCTGTAAGGTTCTTTTGAGAAATCAGCAGATAAGTCTTACGGGAACTCCTTTGTGGGTAACTCTCTCCTTTTCTCTTGCTGCTTTTCAGATTCTCTCCTTATCTTTAATCTTGGGTAATGTAATGATGATGTGTCTTGGTGTGTCCTTCCTTGGGTCCAAATTCTTTGGGACTCTCTGAGCTTCCTGGACTTCCTGGAAGTCTATTTCCTTTGCCAGATTGGGGAAGTTCTCCTTCATTGGTTTTTCAAATAAGTTTTTAATTTTTGCTCTCCCTCTTCTCCTTCTGGCACCCCTATGATTTGGATGTTGGAACATTTAAAGTTGTCCCAGAGGTTCCTCAGCCTCTGCTCATTTTTCTGAATTTTTATTTCTTCATTCTGTTCTGGTTGAATGTATTTTCTTCCTTCTGCTCCAAATCATTGATTTGAGTCCCGGTTTCTGTTCCGTGTATATTTTTCTTTATTTCATTTTGCATAACCTTCACTTTTTCCTCTCTTTTGTGACCATACTCCACCAATTCTGTGAGCATCCAGATTACCAGTGCTTTGAACTCTGCATCTGTCAGGTTGGCTATCTCTTTATTGCTTAGTTCTATTTTTGGAGCTTTGATCTGTTCTTTAATTTGGGCCATATTTTTTTGTCTTGGCGCACCTATTATGTTGTGAGGATGGAGCCTTAGGTATTCTCTAGGGCAGGGCAACCCACACCACTGCCTTGTGGTACTGCATATGGGGGAGGGGTCAGAGAGGGAACAGTGCAGCTTGCTTGGCTCTTGGCTGGCTTTTGGTCATTTCCCCCGCTACCCACAAGCAAATCGGGCTCTTCTGGTGCTGATTTCTGGGTGAGTGGGCTTGTGTACATTCTAGGACCCTGTGGGTCTCTCAAACGAACTCTGCTGTGAGACTAGCAGTTTCTCCTCCTGCTGCAACCCCTACAGGTTTTTACCAGTACAGGTTTTGAGGCTTCCTTTTCCCATGCCGGAATCCTGGTTGCATGGTCTCTCTCACTCCCCAGTTTTCCTCCCAGTTTATCCGCCTGCAGATTTGGGACCGCTTGGGCTGCCAGCCACTGCCTTGCCTGCCCTGGTCCACCAGCTGCCGCCTTGGTGTGCATCTCTCCACCCCAGCTCCTTGTCTCTGCCCCTCCTTCCAGTCTGGATGAATGTTTCTTCTTTAACTCCTCGGTTGTCGGATTTCCATGCAGTTCGATTTTCTGATAGTTCTGGTTATTTTTTGTTTTTAAGTTTGTTGTTCTTCTTTTGCATGTGCAAGGAGACAAAGTGTATCCACCTACACTTCCATTTTGGCCGGAAGTTCTCTTTCTTTCTTTTTTTCCTTCCTTCCTTCCTTCCTTCCTTCCTTCCTTCCTTCCTTCCTTCCTTCCTTCCTTCCTTCCTTCCTTCCTTCCTTCAAAATATCTTATTTATTTACTTTTATAGAGTGGGAAGGGAAGGAGAAGGAGAGGGAGAGAAACAGCAATATGCATGAGATAAATGGTTTGGTTGCCTCTTGCACACCCCTAACCGAGGACCTGACCTACAGCTCAGATATGTGCCTCGACTGGGAGTTGAACTGGTGACCTTTCAGTTTGCAGGCTAGCATTCAATCCACTAAATTCACATCAGTCAGGGTGATCTTTTATTTTTTAATGTAGTAAAATACATCTACACAGGGTCTGGCACAAATAATGCCCCCTTTTATTACAAAATCATAAGCATGTAATTCTGCAATATAACATATCACACTCAAGCACCCCATATGATATTTTAGGTGAAATGTTCAAATTAAAACTGTAAATATTACATGTATATTATTATGCTTCTAACCACACTCAAGCAGGCATTACTTCTACTGGACCCTGTATATAACAGAAATCTGCCATTTTAAACATTTTAAGTGTAAAATTCAGTGACAACAATTACATTCAAAATGTTGTGCAACCATCACCATTATTCCCAAAACTTTAAAAAATTACCCAAAACAGAAACTCTGTAACCACTAAGCAATAACTCTTCATTCTCCCCTACACCCAGTTCCTAGTAACTTCTAGTATACTTTCTCTCTATAAAATCACCTATTCTAGATCCCCGCAAACACATATTTTGGCAAAAAGGAGGTTTTAATAATAGGGCTGAGTCAACTAGGTAACATTTGGAAAGGATCTCCCCTCCTTCCAGTTTTATTGAGATATAATTGACATATAACACTGTGTAAGTTTAAGGTGTTCAACATAATGATTTGATATATGTGTATATTGCAAAATGGTGACAATAATTTTAGTTAACACCCATCCATTCACAGTTGCATATTTTTTCCTTGTGATGAAAACTTTTAAGGTTTACTCTCAGCAAATTTCAAATATGCAATGCAGTATTGTCAACTATAGTCACCATGATGTACTTATTTATCTTATAACTGGAAGTCTGTAATTTTGACTCCCTTCCCTCATATCCCTTACTCCCTGTCTCCTGCCTCTGGAAACCACAAATATGAGCTCTGTTTGTATAAGTTTGGTTCTTTTAGTTTCTGCATATGTGAAATCATACATTACTTGTCTCTCTCTATCTGACTTGTTTCACTTAACATAATGCTTTCAGTTTCATTAATGTTGTTGCAAATGGTAGTATTTCCTTTTTGATGGCTGAATAATATTCTATTGTGAGTGTGCGCATCTGTATGTGTATCTCCCTCATTTCCTTTCCTCATTCATCTGTCCATTGACACGGGTTGTTTCCATGTCTTGGCCATTGTAAATAATGTGGCAGTGAACTCTGGGGTGCAGGTATCTCTTTGAGATAGTTATATCATTTCCTTTGGATATATAGGAGTGGGCAAAGTAGGTTTACAGTTATTAGTACATAAATACATAGTTTATTCTTATATTATTATTTATTTATTAATTATATTATTAATTATTATCATTAACCTACTTTTACCCACTCTTGTATACTCAGGAGTGGGATTGCTGGATCATATGGTAGTTCTATTTTAATTCTTTTTGGAACCTCCATATTCCATATTGCATTCTGATTTACAATCCCACCAATAGTGAAAGAGTGCTCTCTTTTCTGCACATCCTCAGCAACACTTGTAATCTCTTGCCTTGGAGAGAGCCATTCTGATGGATTTGTGGTGATATCTCATTGTGGATGCGATTTGCATTTCTCTGATGATAAGTGATGTTGCGCCCATTTTCATGTACCTGTTGGCATTTAGATATTGTATATAAGTGGATTCAAAGAACATTTTGTCCTTTTGTGTCTGGCCCGTTTCTCTTAGCATGCCTTCAAGGTTCATCCATGTTGTAGTATGTTTCAGAATTTCACTCCTTTTTAAAGATGAATAATATTCCATATATATATACACACACACACACACACACACGCACACACACACCCCACATTTTGTTTATTCATCTGTTGATAAAACTGGGGCTGCTTCCATCTTTTGGCTATTGTGTATAATATACAATGAACATTGGTGTACAAGTATTGGTTTGAATTCCTGTTTTCAATTCTTTTGGGTGTATCTTAGGAGTGGGATTGCTAGATCATATGGCAATTGTATATTTAGGTTTCTGAGGAATTATCCAGTTGTTTAGCATAGCAGCTGCACTGCTTTACATTTCCACCAGCAATGCAAAAGGGCTCCAAGTTTTCTATTTCCTTGTCAACAATTATTTTCAACTTAAGAAATTATAGCCATCCAGTAGGTATGAATTGGTATTTCATTGTGGTTTTTCTGTCCTTTTCTCTAATGACTAATGATGTTGAGCTTCTTTTCATGTGCTTATTAACCATTTGTATATTTTTGGAAAAACATCTATTAAAGCCTTTTGCCTATTTTTTAATTTGAAATTTTTTTTTGTTGTTGTTGAGCATAAGAGTTCTTCATATATTCTGGGCAATAAATCCCATCAGATATGATTTATTTTCTTCTATGCTGTAAGTTGCCTTTTTGCTTCCTTAATAATGTATTTTGACGCTAATGTTGAGCATCTTTTCATATGTCTCTTGGCCATC
Source organism: Mormoops blainvillei (assembly GCA_004026545.1). Taxonomy (NCBI): domain Eukaryota; kingdom Metazoa; phylum Chordata; class Mammalia; order Chiroptera; family Mormoopidae; genus Mormoops; species Mormoops blainvillei. The sequence goes on along the minus strand of PVJD01003448.1, from coordinate 107,954 downwards.
TGTATGTCCTCTTTGGAGAAGTGTCTATTCATGTCCTTTGCCCATTTTTTAATTGGGTTGTTTGTTTTTTTGATGTTGAGCTTTGTAAGTACTTTATAAATTTTGGATATTAGCCTCTTATCAGATGTATCAGCAAATATGTTCCCCCATTCTGTGGGTTGTCTTTTTTGTTGTTGACAATTTCCTTTGCTGTGCAAAAAATTTTTAGTCTGATGGAGTCCCATTTGTTTATTTTTTCTTTTGTTTCCCTTGCCTGGGGAGACACATCCAATAAAAAATTTCTACAAGCAATGTCCAAGATTTTGCTGCCTATGTTCTCTTCTAGAATTTTTATGTTTTGGGTCTAACATCTAAGACTTTGGTCCATTTTGAATTTATTCTTGTGTGTGGTGTAAAAAGGTGGTCAAGTTTCATTTTTCTGCATGTATCTGTCCAATGTTCCCAACACTATTTATTGAATAAACTATCTTTAGCCCATTGTGTGTGCTTGTTGCCTCTGTCAAATATTAATTGACTATAAAGATATGCGTTTATTTCTTGGTTCTCTATTCAGTTCCATTGATCTGGTTTCTGTTTTTAAACCAGTACCAGGCTGTTTTGATTACTATGGCCTTGTAGTATCGTTTGATATTAGGTAGTGTGATCCCTTCAACTTTGTTCTTCTGTTTCAGGATTGCAATTGCTATGTGGGGCCTTTTGTGGTTTCATATAAATTTTTGAAATCTTTGTTCTAGTTCTGTGAAATGTATCATTGGAATCTTGATAGGAATTGCACTGAATCTAGAGATTGCTTTGGGTAGTATGGATATTTTAATGATGTTAATTATTCTGATCCATGAACATGGTAGGTGCTTCCACTTATTTGTCTCTTCTTTAATTTCTTTCTTCAGGGTCTTAAAATTTTCTGAGTACAGGTCTTTTACATCCATGGTTAAGTTTATTCCTAGGTATTTTATTCTTTTTGAAGCTATTGTGGATGGCATTGTTTTCTCAATGTCCTCTTTTATTAGTTCATTATTAGCATATAAAATGCAACTGATTTCTGAATATTAATTTTGTATTCTGCTGCTTTGCTGAATTCATTTATCAGTTCTAGTAGTTTCTTGGTGGAATCTTTTGGGTTCTCTACGTACAGTATCATGTCATCTGCAAATACAGACAGTTTTACTTCTTTTCCAATTTGGATGCCTTTTATTTGTTCTTCTTGTCTGATTGCTGTGTCTAGGGCTTCCAGTACTATGTTGAATAAGAGAGGTGAAAGTGGACATCCCTGTCTTGTTACCAATCTTAAGGGGAATGCTTGTAGTTTTGTCCATTGAGTGTGATGCTGGCAGTGGGTTTGTCATATATGGCTTTTATTATGTTGAGGTATGCTCCCTGTATTCCCACTTTGCTGAGAGTTTTAATCATAAATCAGTGCTGGATTTTATCAAAAGCTTTTTGTGCATCTATTGATATGGTCATGTGGTTTTTATCCTTCCTTTTGTTTATGTGGTGAATCACATTAATTGATTTGTGAATGTTGTACCATCCTTGCATTCCCATAATAAATCCCACTTGATCAGCACGTATGATCTTTTTGATGCATTGATCTATTCAGTTTGCTAATATTTTGTTGAGGTTTTTAGCATCTATGTTAATCAGTGATATTGGCCTATAATTTTCTTTCTTTGTGGTGTCTTTATCTAATTTTGTAATTAGGTAATGCTGACCTCGTAAAATGAGTTTGAGTTCTTCCCTCCTCTTGAATTTTATGAAATAGTTTGAGAAGGAGAGGTGTTAGTTCTTCCTAGAATGTTTCATAAAATTCACCTGTGAAGCCATCTGGTCCAGGGCTTTTGTTTGTTGGGAGGTTTTTGATTAGTGCTTCAGTGTCACTAGGTATAATCTGTCTATTCAGATTCTCTGTTTTGTCCTGATTTATTTTTGGAAGATTGTATGTTTCTAGGAATTTATCCATTTTGTCCAGGTTGTCCAGTTTGTTGGCATATAATTGTTCATAACATTTTCTTACAATCCTTTCTATTTCCTTGATGTCAATTGTTATTTCTCCTCTGTCATTTCTGATTTTATTTGGGTCCTTTCTCTTTTTTTCTTGATGAGTCTGGTTAAAGGTTTGTCAATCTGTTTATCTTTTCAAAGAACCAGCTCTTGGATTCATTGATCTTTTGTATCTTTTTTTAGACTCTTTTTCATTTATTTCTGCTCTGATCTTAATTATTTCCATCCTTGTACTCACATTGGGCTTTGTTTGTTGCTCTTTTTCAAGTTCTTTTAAGTGTGAAGTTAGATTGTTTGAGTTTTTCTTGTTTTTTGAGAGAGGTCTGTAATGCTGTGAATCTCCCTCTTAGGATTGCTTTCCCAGTGTCCTACAGATTTTGGATTGTTGGGTCCTCATTTTCATTTGTTTCAAGGTATCTTTTGATTTCTCCCTTGACCTTGTTGTGGACCCATTCATTGTTTAATAACATGGTATGTAGTTTCCATGTCTTTGTGTGTTTTTCAGTGTTCTTGTGGTTGGCTTCTAGTTTCATAGCATTGTGGTCAGAGAAGATACTTGATATGATTTCAATCTTCTTAAATTTATTGAGACTTGTTTTGTGTCCTAGCATGTGGTCTATTCTAGGAAATGTTCTTGGTGCACTTGAAAAGTATGTATATTCTGTTACTTTGGTGTGAGATGCTCTGAAGATATCAGTTAAATCCATTTGCTCTGTTGTGTCACTTATGGCCACTGTTTCCTTGTTGATTTTCTGCCTGGAAGATCTATTCATTGAACTCAAAGTGTTGTGAAAATCCCCAACTATGACTGTATTTCTGTCACTCCTTTCACGTCCATCAAGGCTTGCTTTACATATTTAGGTGCTCCTATGTTGGGTGTGTAAGTATTTAATAGGGTTATATCTTCTTGTTGGATCGTTCCCTTTGTCATTATGTAGTGTCCTTCTTTGTCTCTTACTATGGGCTTGGCTTTAAAGTCTATTTTGTCAGATATAAGTACTGCTGCCCCATCTTTTTTTTCCTTTCCATGTGCATGAAATGTCTCATTCTATCCCTTTACTTTTAGCCTGTGTGTATCTTTCAATCTGAGATGGGTCTCTTGGAGGTGGCATATATATGGGTCTTGTTTTCTTATCAGTTCAGCTACCCCCTGTCTTTTGGTTGGAGCATTTAAGCCGTTTACATTTAAGGTGATTATTGTTATATATGTACGTAGTGCCATTTTATTTTGAGACTGCTTTCCTCTGTTGTTTTTTCTTTCTCCTTCTCCTCGTTTCCCCTTCTCCTCCTCCTCCTCTTCCTCCTCCCCCTCCTCCTTCTTCTTCTTTCTTCTTCTTCTTTCTTCTCCTTCTCCTTCTCCTTCTCCTTCTCCTTCTCCTCCTCCTCCTCCTCCTCCTCGTCCTCCTTCTCCTTCTTCTTTCTTCTTCTTCCACGCCCTTTAACATTTGTTACAATATTGGTTTGGTGTTAACAAACTCTTTAGCTTTGTCTTGTTTGGGAAGCTTGTTATTTCTCCTTTGATTTTCATGATAGCCTTGCTGGGTAAAGTAGCCTTGGTTGTAGGTCCTTGCTTTTCATCACCTTGAATATTTCACACCACTCCCTTCTGGCCTGAAATGTTTCTTGGAGTAATCAGGTGACAGTCTAATTGGTGCTCCCATGTACATAACTACCTGCTTTTCTCCTGTGGCAGTTAGGATCCTCTCCTTATCTTTAAGCCTTGTCATTTTAATTATGATGTGTCTTGATGTAGGCCTCCTTGTGTCCACATGTTTGTGATTCTCTGAGCATCCAGGACTTGTGCAACTTTTTCCTTCACTGGATTAGGGAAGTTTTCCGTTGTTATTTCTTCAAATAGGTTCTCAATGCCTTGCTCACTCTCTTCACCTTCTGGTATTTCCATGATGCAGATGTTGTTATGCTTCATGTTGTCCAAGATGTTTCTTAAGCTCTTTTCATTTTTTAAAATTCTTTTTTCCTTTTGCTGTTCTACCTGGGTGATTTTTTCTGCCTTGTCTTCCAAATCACTGATGCAGTCCTCTGCTTCATTTAACCTACTGTTTATTCCTTCCAGTGTATTATTTATTTCAGATATTGCATTCTTTATTTTGGACTGATTCTTTTTTATGGTCTCTATTCTTTTTTTCATGCTGTTGAGCATCCTTATAGTCATTACTCTAAACTATCTGATAAATTGCTTACTTCTATCTCATCTAGTTTCTGGAAAATTCTCTTCTGCTTTCATTTGGGGCCTATCTCTTTGCCTTCCCATTTTGGCTACTTCTTTTTTTAAAAGTACATTTTATTGCTTATGCTATTATAGCTGTCCCATTTTTTCTCCTCTTTATTCCCCTTTGCCCTGCGCCACCTTCCCACCAGCATTCCCCCCACTTAGTTCATGTCCATGGGTCATACATATAAGTTCTTTGGCTTCCCCCTTTCCTATACTATTTTTAACCTACCCCTGTCTATTTTGTGCCTGCCATTTATGCTTCTTATTCCCTCTACCTTTTCCCCCTTCTCCCTCATTCCCCTCCCCACTGATAACCCTCCATGTGATCTCCATTTCTGTGATCTGTTCCTGTTCTAGTTGTTTGCTTAGTTTGTTTTTGTTTTCAGGTTCAGTTGTTGATAGTTGTGAATTTATTGTCATTTTACTGTTCCTAGTTTTGATAACCTTCTTTTTGTTAGCTAAGTCCCTTTAACATTTCATATAATTAGGGCTTGATGATGATGAACTCCTTTAACTTTACCTTATCTGGGAAGCACCTGTGTGCCCTTCCATTCTAAATGATAGCTTTTGTTGGATAGAGTATTCTTGGATGTAGGCCCTTGCTTTTCATGACTTTGAATACTTCTTTCCAGCTCCTTCTTACCTGTAAGGTTTCTTTTGAGAAATCAGCTGATAATCTTATGGGAACTCCTTGGTAGGTAACTCTCTCCTTTTCTCTTGCTGCTTTGAAGATTCCCTTCTTATCTTTAATCTTGGGTAATGTCATTATGATGAGCCTTGGTATGTGCTTCCGTGGGTCCAACTTCTTTGGGACTCTCTGGGCTTCCTGGACTTCCTGGAAGCCTATTTCCTTTGCCAGATTGGGGAAGTTCTCTTTCATTATTTTTTTTGAAATAAGTTTTCAGTGTCTTGCTCTTCCTCTTCTTCTTCTGGCACCCCTATGATTCAGATGTTGGAACATTTAAAGTTGTCCTAGGGCTTGCTCAGCCTCTTGTCAGTTTTTTGAATTCTTTTTTGTTAATCCTGTTCTGGTTGAATGTTTATTTCTTCCTTCTGCTCCAAATCATTGATTTGAGCTTCAGTTTTCTTCCCTTCACTGTTGGTTCCCTGTGTATTTTTCTTTATTTCACTTTGCATAGCCTTCACTTTTTCCTTTATTTTGCATCAGTCCTCAACCATTTCTGTGAGTCTCCTGATTACCAGTGTTTTGAACTCTGCATCTGATAGGTTGGCTATCAACTCATGGCTTAGTTATATTTTTTCTGGAGTTTTGGTCTGTTTTTTCATTTGGGCCATATTTTTTTGTCTCAGTGCTCCGTTATATTTAAGGGGAGCCTCCATTTTGGCTGGAAGTTCTTGCCTGCGTCTTTGTATCTTCTGCCTTAGATGTTAAACTAATGAGCTATTAGACTGATCAGTTGTTAATCTAAGCAATCTGTAACAGCAGTCAGGCTTAAGTACCACATGGTGGGGCAGAGTAATTCCTGTGGGTGGGTCTATTGCTTCCCTTCAGGCTGTTGCCATTTAGAGAGGACTGCTCTGCTTGAGAGTTACCTCCTACAGTGTGGAGAATGACTCAGCACATGGATACTGGCAGCTGTTCCCTCAGTTTTCTCCCCAGAGTTGCTGGCACCCAGGGTAAGTGGCTGCAAATATAATTTTGTGCTTTGGCTCTTTAAAAGGCTCTCTGCATCTCCAGCCATTTCTGCCTGGCCGACAGAACCCCTGCTGCTTTTCACAGCTTGGTGTTATCTGGGTTCATTTTGGGTTCTGGTGCTGCAGGCTGAGAGGCCCAGCTTGGGGTTCAGACCCCACACTTGTCAGGAGGAAGACCCTGGCCATTGATGTATCCCTCCAGCACTTCAGCTACCACCAGTGGGAGCCCAGCCAGCCCTCTTGTGTCTCCTCTGTACTCTAACAGTCACGTTATGCTGAAGTGTTTTTTCCTGTCTGTCTACGGTTGTAAGGCTTCTCCCTAGCCAGTGTTCAGTTGGTTACTCAAGATGATTTCTCTACAATTTAGTTTTAAGTCCAGGTTCGTCCTGGGAGGAGGTTAATGTAGCTTTCACTTACTTTTCCACCATCTTGGATCTATATCCTCTGCTTGTTTTTCAATGTTTCTGTGGAGGACCAAGAGCCTGGAACTGCCCACTTCATCATTTTGCTAACACATCACTATTAGCATTTATAGGCAAGGACGTTTGCTTTATAAAGCACCTCTAACTTCTATGGTGACTCAGTATTTCTGGAGTGGTTTGAGACCTACTTATTGGTCCAGTTTATTTATACTCTTAATGAAAGGTATTGTTTCCAATGATGACCACAGTTTCTACACTTAAGGTCCTTTAAGTCAGTCATTCTCAACCCTGGCTGCATATCACACTCACGTATAGAGCTTTTTTAAAAATGGAGATGATTGGAATCCTCAGACTTACAGAATTAGAAACTTTGAGGGTGAGTAGCAAAGTAAATGAATGCGACTATGGTTCTTTTTAGAGTTCTATTGTGAAGGATATTTTATATATATATATATAAATTTAACATTTAGTAAAACACTAGGAATGTCATTATAGTAAAGTGTAATTATAGACCATTCTTGAATCATGAAATTGAAATTTACTTATGAAAATTGTAACATTTGTATTCTTTTTTTAAACTTTATTTTTTAAATTGCAGTTTACATTCAACGTTATTTCATATTAGTGTTACTAGAAAGGGGATCTGGCCCCGAGCAAGTCTGCCTAGGGCCAATGGGTAGTGTGTGAGTTGTTGACTTCGTGCAGGAAAGATTTCACAACATGAATCCAGATGATTATGAGGGTATGTTTATTTAAGCTGGTGACAGTGAAACAAGGAAGGTCTTAAGGTAGAAAAATTAACAGGAAAGAGCTTCGGCGGGGCTGCTTTAGCTCAGAGAAAAGGGGCTGTTGGAGACCGGTTCAGGGGGTTAGCCTGTGATGAGCTGCTGCTGCCTATTGCTCCCCTGGTTGCAAGTCTTGTGGGGACCCTTTGAGTTTAGGAGATACGTGCCTGTAGGGGGTTGGGAAGAGAGGGAGGTGAAAGGTACCAGTGTGCTCCTGGGAGGGAGAGTGCAGCTGCATCCTTCATATTGAGGGTTTTTAAAGGCTGGGAATTTAAGGGGGGGTTTAAATAGAATATCCACCAGTGTTTGCAGGTGTATCATTTCAGGGTCATGGTCTCTACTGATTGGTCCATGCCAGGGCAGGGGGTCATTTATTAGTCATGAAGCTAGCCCTGGCATCACCCCTGTGGTTTTGCTGCTTTTCTGGGCCTGGAGCTGAAATATAACTGGGCCTACATGTTAGCTCTAGGGAGGAAACATCAGGGGGTCTAAACTGCATAACGAGAGATATGCAAGGGGAGAAAATGGCCACCCTGGGGGAGAGGTTGGGTGGTTTTGCCTGTTGCTAGGCACTGGGCTTTTCACCCTGGTGACCGACGGTATCTGGCTGTAAATTGCTCGGCCAGTTTGTTTAACTATCTGTCTTAGCTTCCCCATTCCACTTGCCAAGGAATTTTCCCAGCTTCTTACTATCCTGCCTCATTAGTTTCAGCTGTACAGCATAGTGACCGTAACGTATTTGTTCTTAAGTATTTTGCTTCAATAAATGCAGAACATGCTATTTAAAGTTAATAAATGATTAACTTTGACAACAGTAACGTACACACCTAAATTAGTTTTTCCAGTTGTGTATGTATTACATATATGCATGTATGTCTAGTTATAGCTTTACATATGTAACTAGATAGGTAGGTATTCAAAAAAATAGAATCTTTAAAGTGTTTAATATAATGTGTAATTTTTCAGCATTATATACCTCAATAGGAAAAAACTCAATAAAATGTATCTCTGAATATATTGTTACATGGCCAGTAGTTTTGTTTGTTTATGTAAGGTTCTTCTGCTTAGGACTTTTAATTTGCAGGAATGTATCAGCCTAATGTAAATCATTAATTCAAGAATGATAAAGATACTTCATGGAAAAGAGATGCTGGATCCCACTGACTCACAGACCCTCAAACTGTTCCTCGAAACCTTCCTAATGCTGACCATCTTCCTTTCCATAATCAAAAGCTACCTAGGCCCTCCCTCTTTAGTTCGGTCTCCAGGGTAAAGGTGGGGACCCATTTATTTATCACTATACGGCTTCTCTCTTTCTCCCACAAAAGCTAGTATGTTTATTGTTCTTTTTCTCTAATGGCTTAGACAAAAAGTGAGAGAGAAATTTAGACTTTGTCTACAGCCAACAGACATTACTAGTTATTCCCCTAATCAGGAATTTCAAAGAGAATGCCTCAGAACAACACTTTAAACTAATGTCACAAATGCTCCCTTTAAAAAGAGAACCCCCTCTGAAATAGTGCTATTCTCAAGAGGGTCATCTGACAGCTTTGTTGCTATCTTCCCATTTTTACTATCTCTGTATAATCATTGTGGCGAAAATTATTGGAGAAAATAGATGCTCTACATAGAATCTTCACAACAGGGTCAACTTCCCCATACCCTCAAACCCACCATTCATGCATGTACACATGGTATTATCTCTGTGTATTTATGATTTAACTTACTATGCTCAACTTTTATTTTTCTTGGATGGAGCTCTGATTGGTTTAGTGTATGGCAAACACTCACTGTATTTTTAGAATCTCAAGTTGCTCTCCTTCTTTTTTCACATCAGCCAGAGGGGCAGGACTCGGAGCACGGAACTGGGACAGTCACTGCTTATGTTTGTGCTTTATCTCATTAAGTGCTGATCACCAGGAAAGCAAACAGCCTGTCATGAAATTTGCCTTGCAAACAATATAACAAAGAAATCTTATGAAAAGAGGCTGAACAGAAGGTGGGTTTAATCTGCTGTAGTGTTTGTTAGTCCCAGTTTCAGACCAAGAGTGATGACACTTGGACAAAAATTGAGAGCCTGCCTGTGGGCAACATTTACCCCTGATGTAGAGATTGCTACAGAAACCTAACCGTTGGAAGTTTTCAACATACAAATAAGGATTTATTGAAGGAATTAATATCTTTGAAGGCTCACAAAGCAATCCTGTTTTCCTGCAAGATGGATGAAAGGCAGAGATTTCAAAACATTTGCTAGAAAACATCAATATCCAGTCCTGGTGATTTAATTTTTTCAGTCCCTCGGGCATCAGAAGAAGTTGTGACTTGTCCACATTTGCCTCTGAAGCAAAGCAATATTGCGAATTAAAAATGGCTGGAGCTTAGCTGGCTGCATTTCAATTTTAATTAGTTAGAGAGTCACAATTTTTATTAATATTTATTAAGCTTAGAAGCTAAGGAAACTCCTCCTCACATTTGTTGTGAAGAGAGTACAAGGAGTATTGGTGACATTCACTTATTGACACACACCAAGGAAAAGTTCTTAGATTCAGCTATCATACACACTGAAAGAAATAGTATTTACTCAGTTACCTTTCTTTAAAAAAATGTTTTAAATTGAATTTATTGGGGTGAGATTGGTTAATAAAATTATATAGGTTTCAGGTATATAATTCTACAATATGTCATTTGTATATTGTGTTATGTGTTCACCACCCCAGTCAGATCTCCTCCTATCATCTTTTATCCCCTCTTTACCCTCTTCTACCTGTTCCCACCTTCCCCTGCAACTTTCTCTCTTGTACTCACCATACTGTTGTCCATGTCTAGGAGTTTTTCTTATTAATCCCTTCACCTTTTTCAGCCAGCCCCCTAACACCCCTCCCCTCTAACAGCTGTTAGTCTCTTTGTTCTCTGTATCTATGATTCAGTTTCCATTTTGTTTTGTTTATCAGATTCCATATATAAATGAAATCATATGATACTTGTCTTTCTCTCACTGGCTTATTTCACTTAGCATAATACTCTCCAGGTCTATCCATGTTGTTGCAAAAGGTAAGATTTCCTTCTTCTTTGTAGCCAAGTAGTAGTATTCCACTGTGTAAATGTATCGCAGCTTTATTATCCATTCATCTTCTGATGGGCAGCCAGGCTAATTCCAAATCTTGGCTATTGTAAATAATGTTGCTGTGAACATAGGGATGCATATATTTTTTCATATTAGTGTCCTGGTTTTCTTCACATATATTTCCAGAGGTAGAATCGCTAGCTCATACAACAGTTGCATTTTTCATATTTGAGGCGACTTGACTGCTTTCCATAGTGGCAGCACCAGTCTGCATTCCCACCAACAGTGCAATAGGGTTCTCCTTTCTCCACATCCTCGCAAAACACTTGTTGTTTGTTGATTTATTGATGATAGCCATTCTGACAGGTGTGAGTTGGTATCTCATTGTGGGTTTAATTTGCATTTCTCTGACGATTGGTGCTGTTGAGCATCTTTTCATATGTCTATTGGCCCTCTGTATGTCCTCTTTGGAGAAGTATCTATTTAAGTCCTTTGCCTAGTTTTTAATTGGATTGTCTGGGTTTTTGTTTTTGTTTTTTTTTGATGTTGAATTGTATAAGTTCGTTATAAATTTTGGATATTAACCCCATATCAGATATATCATTGGTGAATATGTTCTTCTATTAATTGGGTTGTCTTTTCATTTTATTGATTTTTTTTCTTTGCTGTGCAAGACCTTTTTAGTTTGATGTAGTCCCATTTGTTTATTTTTTCTTTTGTTTCCCTTGCCTGAAGAGATTTATCAGAAAAAATATTGCTACAAGAAATGTCTGTGATATTACTATCTATGTTTTCTTCTAGGGTTTTTTATGGTTGTGAGTCTTACATTTAAGTTTTTAATCCATTTTAAGTTTATTCTTGCATATGGTGCAAGAAGTTTGTCTAGTTTTGTTTTTTGCATGTATCTGTTCAATTTTCCCAACACTATTTATTGAATAGACTGTTTTTACACCTTGTATGTTCTTGTTTCCTTTTTCAAATATTAATTGGCCAAAAAGGTATGGGTATTTCTGGACTCTCAGTTCTGTTTCATTTATCTGTATGCCTCTTCTTATGCCAATACCAGGCTGCTTTGATTATAATAGCTTGTAATATAATTTGATATCGGTTATTGTGATGCCTCCAACTTTGTTCTTCTTTCTCAATAGTGCCATTGCTATTCAGGGTCTTTTGTGGTTCCACCTAAATTTTTGGAATATTTGTTGTAGTTCTGTGAATTATATACCCTTGGGATCTTAATAGGAATTGTGTTAAATATATAGATTTCTCTGGGTAGCATGGACATTTTAATGATAATTTTTTCCTATCCATGAACATGGTATATGCTTCCACTTATTTGTATCTTCTTCTGTTTCTTTCTTCAATGTCTTATTATTTTCCAAGTACAGGTCTTTTACATTCTTGGTTAAATTTATTCCTAGGTATTTTATTTTATTTTTGATGCAATTGTAAATGGGATCATTTTCTTAGCTTCTCTTTCTGATCGTTCATTATTGGTGCATAACAATGTAACCAATTTCTGGATATTTATTTTGTATCCTGCTATTTAACTGAATTCATTTATTGGTTCTAGTAGTTTTTTAACATTCTCTCTCTATAGTATTATGTCATCTGCAAGTAGTGACAGTTTTACTTCTTCCTTTTCAGTTTGGATGCTTTTATTAATTCTGCTTGTTTGATTGCTGTGACTGGGACTCCCAGTAGTATGTTTATAAGAGTAGTGAAAGCTGACATCGCTGTCTGGTTCCTAATCTGAAGGGAAACACTTGTATTTTTTGCCTGTTGAGTATGTCGGCTGCGAGTTTGTCATACACAGTCTTACTATGTTGAGGCATGTTCTCTCTAGTCCCACTTTGGTGTGAGTTTTTTTTCCTCATAAATGGGTATTGGATTTTATTAAATGCTTTTTCTTCATTGTTGATCTGATCATTTGATTTTTATCCTTTGTTTGTGTGGTGTATCACATTTATTGATTCGTGGATATTGTACCAACTTTGCAACCCTGGAATAAATCCCAGTTGATCATGGTGTATGATCTTTTTAATGCATTGCTGGATTTGGTTTTTCAATATTTTGTTGAGGATTTTAACATCTATGCTCATTGGAGATATGTGCCTATAATTTTCTTTCTTTTAGTGTCTTTATCTGGTTTTGTAATTAAGATAATGCTGGCCTTGTAAAATGAGCTTGGGAGTCTTCCTTCCTCTTGAGTTTGTTTTGGAAGAGTTTGAGAAAATAGGTGCTAGTTCTTCTTTGAATGTTTGGTAAAATTCACCTTTGAAGCCATCCAATCCAGGACTTTTGTTAGTTGGGCATTTTTTTCATTACAGTCTCATTTCATTAGCTGTAATCTGTCTATTCACATATTTTTATTCTTCTTTATTTAAGTTTTGGAATATTGTATGTTTCTAGGAATTTATCCATTTTTGTCCAGATTGTGCAATTTATTGTCATATACTTGTTCATAATATATTCTTACAATTCTTTGTATTTTTGTGGAGTCATTTGTCACTTCTCCTCTTTCAATTCTGATTTTATTTATTTGAGTTTTCTCTCTTTTTTCTTGATGAGCCTGGATAAACATTTGTCAATATTGTCTATATTTTTAAAGAACATTGGTTTTATTGATCTTTTGTATTTTTTAGACTCTATTATGTTTATTTCTGCTCTGATATTTATTTTTTAAATTTTTATTTATTGATTTTTAAAAGAGGAAGGAGGAGAGAGAGAGAAACATCAATTTGTTGTTCCACTTATTTAAGCATTCATTGGTTAATTCTTGTATGTTGCCTGACCAGGGATTGAGCCCACAACCTTGGTGTATCTGGATGATGCTCAAACCAATTGAGTTACCCTGCCAGGGCTCTGCTCTGATCATTAATAGTTCCTTTCTTCTGCTTCCTTTGGGCTTTGTTTGTTCTTTTTCTAGTTCCTTTAAGTGTAAAGTTGGATTGTTTATTTGAGATTTTTCTTTTTTCTTGAGCCTCCAATGCTATGCATTTCCCTCTTAGGACTGCTTTTGCCATTTCCCATAGATTTTGGGTGGTTGTATTCCCAGTTTCACTTGTTTCAAGGTATCTTTTGATCTCTTCCTTGATCTTATTGCTAACCCATTTATTATGTAGCAACATGTTATTTAGCCTATATGTCATTGTGTATTTTTCAGCTCTTCTCTTGTGATTAATTTCTAGTTTTATACCATTAATGGCCCAAGAAGATGCTTGATATAATTTCAATTTTCCTGAATTTATTGAGACTTGTTTTGTGTGCTTTTCATGTGCTTTATCCTAGAAGATATTCCATGTACACCTGAAAAGAATGTGTAATCTGCTGCTTTGCGGTGAAATGTTTTGAAGATATCAATTAAATTAATCTGATCTAGTGTGTCATTTAGGGCTGCTGTTTCCTTGTTGATTTTCTTTCTGGAAGATCTATTCATTGATTTCAATGGGGTGTTAAAATTGCTAGCCATGACTGTATTACTGTCAGTCTCTCCCTTTATGTCCATCAAGATTTGCATTATATATTTAGGTGCTCCTATTTTAGGTGGACAAATGCTTACAAGGGTTATATTCTCCTGTTGGATGATCACTTTATCATTATATAATGTCTTTCGTTGTCTCTTGTTATCGCCTTTGTTTTGAAGTCTATTTTGACTGATATAAGTGTTGCTGTCCCAGCTTTGTAAATACAGTTTGCATAAAGTATCTCTTTCCATTCCTTTACTTTTAAATTGTGTGTATCTTTCATTCTGAGGTGGGTCTCTTATAGACAGAATATATATGAGGCTTGTTTTCTTACCCTTCTGCTACCCTAAGTCTTTTGATTGGAGCAGTTAAGCCATTTAAAGTGATTATTGATAGGTGTGTTTTCATTGCCACTTTATTCTTTATAGCTATGTTCCTCCTTCCCCTCTTCTTTTTTTTTTTTAAAAAGACCCTTTAACATTTCTTGTAATACTGCTTTGGTGGTAATAAGTTCCTTCAGCTTTTTCTTGTCTGGGAAGCTCTTTATTTCTCCTTTAATTTTAAATGATACACTTTTGGGTAAAGTAGCCTTGGTTGTAGGTCCTTCCTTTTCATCACCTTGAGTATTTTGTGCCCATCCTTCTGGCCTAAAATGTTTCTGTTGAGAATTCAGATGAGAACCTTATCAGAGCTCCCTTGTAGGAATTAATCATCTTTCTTTTGTGGCTTTTAAGATTCTCTTTGTCTTTAACCTTTGACATTAAAAAAATATTTTTATTGCATTTTCCATTACCATTTATCCCCCCATACTCCCTCTGCCCTGCAATCATCACACTGTTGTCCGTGTCTGCGAGTCCTTTTCCTATTTTGCTTGATCCCTCCACCCCTTAACTGCATCCCCCCAGAGCTATCAGTCTGCTCTGTGTCTATGAGTCTGTCTCTATTTTCCTTGTTAGTTTAATTTGTTAATTAGATTCCACATATGAATAAAATCATATTTGAAATTTTATCTATAATGTGTCTTGGTGTGGTTCTCTTTGGTTGAATCTTGACTGGGACTCTGTGCTTCCTGGACTTGTGTGTGTTTTTCCTTCACTGGATTAGGGAAGATTTTGGTCATAATTTTTTCAAACAGGTTCTCGATCCCTTGTTCTCTCTTATCTCCTTCTAGTACCTTTATGATGCAGATGTCATTATGCTTTATGTTGTTTCAGAGTACCCTTAAACTATCCAAATGTTTACAAATTATTTTTATTTTTGCTGCTCTAATTGTTTTTTTTTCTATCTTGTCTTCCAAATCACTGCTTTGACCCTCTGCTTAATCTAACCTATTGTTTATCCCTTCCAGTGCATTATTCATTTCAGATATTGTATTTTTCATTTCTGATGTTCCTTTTTTTTAATAGTTTCTATGTCCTTTTTCATGCTGTTGAACCTTATAACCATTACTTTGAACTCTATAGCTATAAAATTGCTTGTTTCCATTTTATTTAGCTTTCTTTTTTCTGAAGATTTTTCCTGTTCTTTCATTTAAGGCTTGTTTTTTAATCCCCCCACTTTGGCTGTCTCTTTGTTTGTTTCTGTGTATAAGGTAGATCTTCTATGACTCTCAGTCTTCATGGTGTGGCCTTATGTAGAAGATGTCCTGTGAGGTCCAGTGGTGCAGTCTCCTTGATCGCCTGAGCTGAATGCTCTAGGAATGTCCATTGTGTGGGTTATGTCAGCCCTCCTATTGTAATTGAGTCTTGATTGCTATTGGGCCTGTTCATATATGGGATTGACCCTTAGGCTGTCTGACTATGAGGCTCAACCCCGACCACAGCATGTGAGCTGCTATGCTGGTACTGACCACAGGAAGAAGAATTAGCCTCAGCATGACTTGGTGTCTACCAAGATCTCCCTTTGGATGTGCCACTGTGAAACTTGTTGGTGTTCTGCTCTGTAGTTGTCTAAAGCAAGACACTGGGTATGTTGGTTGTGGGCCTCTTGGGAGGGACTCTGGTGCAGGCTAATGTAAGATGCTGCCTGTGACCGGTCTTGGGCATCCTGTTTGGAACTATAAGTGATCCACAGTTTGTGGCTGCCTCTGCTGAGCCTGCATACATGTAGGAAGGACCAAGCTGCACACCATCGCCAACTTTTATCAGCATCAGGCCCAGGGGAAGGTCAGAAAATGTCCCAAGGCACCCCAATATCTACCTCTGTCTGCCATCACCTGCTGCCTTCCTCTTAGGCTCAGTCACTGAAAGAACCTCTGGGTGTACTCTTCAGCAGGGTATAAACTCCACAGGGTGAGACCAGAGTGAGTCCAGAGGGTGGGGCTATTGCTTTCCTCTAGGCTGATGCCACACAGAGGGCAGTGTTCCACCCAAGAAAGATGGTGTCTGCAGCACTGGAAAATGACTCAGAACAGAGATCCTTGTGGTTGTCCCTTCAGTTTCTTCTCCAGAGCCACAAACCCCAGGCTCTCCTCTTGAGACTCTAGTGTGTTCCACCCTCCCTCCACTACAGCCCAGGGTGAGTGGATGTGCACAAAATTTTGTGCATTGGCCCTTTAAGAGTGTGCCTGTGTCACTAGTAGACTCCTGCCTCTCTTTGTTGGACAGAAACCCCACTACTTTTCACAGCCAGATGTTATGTGGGTATGTCTTCCCAACTCTGGTGCTCTGGGCTGGGGAGCCCAGCTTGAGGTCTAGACTCCAGGCTTCTCAGGGGGAACCCCCCCCCACACACACACAGTGGAGATATCTCTCTGGAACCTCAGCTGCCACCCCTCAATAGGATCAGGGTTAGCCCTTTTTGTATCCCTACCTTTCCTACCAGTCTTGATGTGGCATCTTGTGTAAATCCTTGGTTATGAGCCATCCATCTGTTGATGGACTTTTGGATTATCGCACATGAATTTTTATTTAACTTAATTTTTCATTCCTATTCCACTACACTCTCCCCTTTGGCAACCATCAACGTGTTCTCTATATCTATGGGTCTGTTTCTGTTTTGTTTATTCATTTATTTATGTATTTTTAGATTCCACATATAAGTGAGATGGTATGGTATTTGCCTTTCTCTGTCTGCCTTTTTCACTTAGCACAATACCCTCTAGGCCCATTCATGTTTTTGCAAATGGCAAGATTTAATTTTTTATTGCTGAATAATATTCCATTTTGTGTGTGTGTATGTGTTTGTGTATCTCATCTTCCTTGTCCTTTCATCTATTGATGGACACCTATATTGCTTCTGTATCTTGGCTATTACTAGTAATGTTACAATGAATATAGGGGTGCATACATCTTTCTGAATTAGTGTTTTTGTTTTGTTTTGTTTTGTTTTGGGGTAAACACTCAGAGTGTAATTGCTAGATTGTATGGCAGCCCTACTTTTAATTTTTGAGGACTCTCCATACTGTTTTCCACAGTGTCTGCACCAATTTACAATCCTACCAACAGTGTACCAAGGGTTCCCTTTTCTCTACATCCTCTCCAGCTGTTATTTGTTGATTTATTTGATAAGAGCTATTCTGACAGGTATGAGGTGATATCCCATTGTGGTTTTAAAAAATCTTCACCTGAGAATATGTTTATTAATTTGAGAAAGAGAGGAGGGGAGAGAGAGAGAGAGAAACCTCAATGTGAGAGAGAAACCTCAATGTGAGAGAGAAACATCAATGTGAGAGAGAAACATTGACTGGTTGCCTCCTGTACATGTCTTGATCAGGGATTGAACCTGCAATGTAGGTATGTGCCCTGACCAGGGATTGAACCTACAATATTCTGGTGCATGGGACAATGCTCCTATCAACTGAGCCAACTGGCCAAAGCTTGTTGTGGTTTTAGTTTGCATTTCCCTGATGATTACTAATGTCGAGCGCCTTTTCATGTCTGTTGGCCATCTGTATGTCTTCTTGAGAGACTTGTCTATTCAGGTCCTCTGAACATTTTTTAGTTGTTTTTATTGGTGTTAAGCTGTATGGGTTCCTTATATACTTTGGATATTAACCCCTTAACAGATATGTCATTTGCAAATATCTTCTACCATTCAATATGTTGTCTTTTTGTTTTATTGATGGTTTCCTTTGTTGTACAAAATGTATTTACATGTCCGGAAGGTGGTTTTTTATTTTTTGTGGGAGACAATAAATGTCATCCCAATTCCTTGCCTGAGTTACAAATCAACTGAAAATAAAAAGGAAAGAATTTTAAAGCAAAATATCACTTTTATTACTAATGCTAACTATATTAGAATGTGGCTTAGATGTGGAAAATAAGGGGGTTCTTAAATATGAATTTCAAAATTAGACGCACTTTCCTGCCCAATCCCAAGAAATTGGATAACTACTGGCCTTTTCTCTCAGGAACAACCAATTATTTCTAAGCTTATGTAAGACCAAAAGAAGACCAGGTTGATCCAAAAGAGAAAGGAGGTAGCCCTGGCTGGTGTGGCTCAGTGGATTGAGTGCCGGGCTGCAAACTAAAGGGTTGCTGGTTCAATTCCC
Organism: Mormoops blainvillei; assembly: GCA_004026545.1. Lineage (NCBI taxonomy): Eukaryota > Metazoa > Chordata > Mammalia > Chiroptera > Mormoopidae > Mormoops > Mormoops blainvillei. The sequence goes on along the minus strand of PVJD01003448.1, from coordinate 89,834 downwards.
AGTCGGGGCACATGCCTGGGTTGCAGGGCAGGTGTCCAGTAAGTGTTGTGTATGAGGCAACCACAAGTTGATGTTTCTCCCCCTCTCTTTCTCCCTCCTTTCCCTTCTCTCTAAAAATAAGTAAGTAAAATCTTTTTAAAAATATTTTTTTAATCCTCACCTGAGGTTATGCTCATTGATTTGAGAGAGCTAGAGATAGAGAGAGATACAGAGATAGGGAGAGAGAAAAACATTGATGTGAGAGGGAAACATCAATCTGTTGCCTCCTATAGGCTCCCCGACCTGGGATCAAGCCTGCAACCTTTTGGTGTATGGGACGATGCTCCAACCAACTTAGCCACCTGGCCAAGGTGGAACACTTCCACTTTTACATGTTTATAGGACTCTGAACAACTTTATGGTGGTGCTTGTCATGTAATATACTTAACATGTTTTCTTTCTCTTGTGAGCACAGGGACTGTGGTTTATATGCCTGTACATTTCTGTATTAGCTGTTCAATGAATTTTTGGCTGAATGATGGTGAAAAAGAAAGAAGACTCAAATATTTTTAAAACTGCATTTTAGCACCAAGGCCGATAAGACTATCAACTATTTTCCTTTATAAGATTTTCTATCCTCTAAAAACTTGCTAACAAACTTTGATCAAAGCAGATATTGCCTAATCAAGCCCCATCTTTGAAATCATTTGACTTATTATCATGGTACACATGACTGATGATTTTATCCTAAGCGATGCCCTCTTCTAGCTAATATAATTTCACTAGCTCATTATTAAAATAAACTTCTAGGTAATAAAGGGTCACTTAAAAAAAGTCTCAGTGATGTAGAAACTCCTGGTAGAGAAGGTATTTCAGGTAAAATTTAAAATTTTAGCCCTGACTGGTGTGGCTCAGTTGGTTGGCGCATCATCCTGCAAGGAAAAATGTCGCCGGTTGGATGCTGGGTCAGAGCAAATGCCTAGGCTGTGGGTTCAGTCTCGGGTCGGGTTGCATACCGATCGAGGTTTCTCTTTCACACTGATGTTTCTCTCTCTCTCTTCCCCCCTCCTCCCTTCCCCTCTCTCTAAAAATAAATAAATAAAAATCTTTTTAAAAAAGCATTTGAAAAAACATTGTGAAGTTCAATTATTTTAGAACATTTATATTATGATGAATAATTTACATTTATAGTTTACTATGAGACAATTACATTTTCTCCTCTCCAAGGTTGCATATTTTGTCTAATAGTGCAAACAAAGGATAAAATACATTTTAGTCTTAAAGCTCAAACATTGCATGTCTTTATAGCAGGGATGACGTATAGTTACAAAATAGTTATTTCATCACTTGAGGGCATGAGAACAATTATCAGCTTCAAGTGGTATAATCAATTCATAGCTCCTTATACATGAGACACAAAAAGTCACTTTTTTTGTGGTACTCTCTTAATTTTATGATGAATATTTTGTGTTAGAGAATTGCCCCTGTGTGTAATTGCCCCTGTCTCATACTGGCTTCATTTGAACTTGCCTTTTGTTTTAATTATTAGTTGTGGTAAGTCTCCCAGATGATTGGTCAGAAGTGTTTATTAAGTGGTAGAATGCACTGAGCTGCACAAGGCTACACCTTTCCCAGCTTTTTCAGAACTAACAATACAAACAAAAAACAGAAACAAGCTATTCAAAACAATAGTGCATACCATCCCAGCATGAGATATCCCAAGTATCAAGCTACCTTTGCTGTTTTCTCTTAAAGAGATCCAATGTTTTGGGAGTATGTGCGCCAATCAAGCCATTTTGAAAACAAGTCTTGAACGTCATTTTAATACTTTTATTTCTGTTGCCGTAATTACAGACATTCTTTAATTTTGTTTCAAACAGGTGTCTATAAATTTTTTTCTGTTTAGGACCTTCTGAAGACTTTAAAAATGAGCTGTTTTGTCAAGCAGCATCTGCTAAACCCTGGGCCTACCTAATACAGTAAATGTGCTTCTATTTAACTATCTATTTACAGTCATAAGAGAAATAAACATATAAAATAAACGCATCTCAATGCATAGCTGTGCAGGAGTACAGATGTTTTATTAATGAAAATGAGTCCAGCTTTTTGTAAGTCATGGCAGCAATATAACATTTCATTGTTTGGTTCTGTGCTAGACAGTCCCTGCTGTTTCTACATAGAAATTCCTGTAATGCTTAATGGACATCTGGAAGAATTCAGGCAATTAATCGAATTCACGTAGGAGCTAGGCTAATGGCTGTCTGAAAGGCAGATTACATTAAATCAAACTTGCAATATGAATGAAAGCACTTAATCATACATGCAACATTCATTAGATGCGACACAGCAAGTGTTTTGATTACTTTAATGAAAGATCAGGTAAAGTGCATCAGCTGAACAGATTGAAAAGACAGCATGCTTACAAATGTTTGATTATGCTGAATATCAACAGAAACAGTGCCAGTAATTTATAGCAAAACATATTTGTAGGCAGCTAGAGTTGGTGAACTCAGTAAAATTCGGGGCCTTTGCTTAAAACAATAATTAATATACAATAAAACTTTAATCAAATGTCAGGAAAAGAGACAGATTGCTAGAAGTTTAGTAATTTATAGTCACTGGGCATCCTCATGTTTTGAGTGACTTGAAGTCTCTTTGAATCCCAATTTCATTTACTTTGATGTACACAACTCTTTTTCCCCTCAGTTTTATGGAGCTATAGTTGACATATAACATTTTATATATTTAAGATGTACAATGTGATTATTTGATATACATATATATTGTGGAGTGATTTCTGCAATGTCAGCACATCCATCGCCTCACATAGTTATCTTTTTTCTTTTTTTTTTTTGGTGAGAACATTTAAGATTTACTGTGATGTACACAGTTTTTGAGCAAAAAGGCATTACCATGCTAAAAACATTGTATTAAAAGAAGGATTAACTTTAAAAATTTTTTTATTTATTAAAGATTTTATTTAGTTTTAGAGAAGGGAGTGAAAAAGAGAGCAAGAGAAACATTGATGTGTGATAGATACATCAAGAGGTTGCCTCTCACACACCCCCAACTAGGGACCTGGCCCGCAATCCCGGGCTTGTGCCCTGACTGGGAATTGAACTGGCGACCTTTCAGTTTGCAGGTTGGTACTCAATCCACTGAGCCACACTAGCCAGGGCAAAAGAAGAATTAACTTTGTATGTTGGACTTTTCAATCTCATGCCGAGAATTAAAATGCTATCCTTGATAGTTGTTCCTGCCTCTAGATTCATGAATATTTTTCACCTTTTCTTTACTAATTATCTCATTGATTTTTTTCCCCTGATATTCTGCAGAAAGAGATCTTATAAGATATATTCCCTATGTAATATTAATGCAGCAAATGCCATTTGTAGCTTTTTGGGTAAACAGAGGTAAAGATTTTCTCTATCTATCGTCTATCTATTCATTCACTCACTCACTGACCAACCAACCTACCTACCTACCTATCTGTCTATATTTACACATTTAGAAAGAATTTCCTTTCAGTAAGTACTTTTGATATTAGACAGGACTACCTTTAGCGGAGGTGGAAACCACTTTGTCCTGGAGTTAAATCAAAGGACTGATTTTATCTCTCTACATTGATGTCTGATTCTGAAAACAAAGACATGGGCAAAGGACCTTTCAAGTCCTTTTTAGATATTTTATTCAGTTCAAGCCAATGAATATGTAGTAAGTACTGAACTGTTTTAGACGCCATGGATGATATCAACATGTGAGAGACATGGGTTATGGCAATCACAAATTTCTAATATTCTATCCACCAAAACACATGAAGAAAAAATGAAAGCAATAGTCTTAACAAACAAGAGAACAACACAGTCGAGAATATAGTCAATCAGTAGAAGGTAAGGCGAAGACTTGTAAATTTTGTAGTCAATCAGAGAAGAACTAAAATAATGAGGAGTTTGCAATGAATTGCTTAATTCACTTGTTAAGAAATATAATTTAGAAAATTAAAGTTTTATTATTCCAGATTTAAGCATTACAGAAAAATCTATGAATACTGTTTTGCTTTTTTGCAGAGACAAAAAATTGAGTGTATCTCCTTGTGCTCTTCAAATATAAAATTGCACAATATATTTTCAGGCTAAATGAGTTGATTATTTTTACAACAGGCTAGAATTTTTTCTCAATTTCCTCTCATTACACATATTCACGAAAATGGAAAGAAAAATGAGCTGGCCCGGAATACAACCATTAGTTATAGTCTACCAGGTAAATAATTCTTTTCTACCTATGACCCCTTGAATGTTAGCAACATACTAAGAATGTAACTAGTAGAAAAGCCTCGGGTAGTGCTGCTGACTTAGGGCTTCCTCAAATCATTTAGTTCATGTCACAGTTACTTTGCAATGTCCACATTGTTAGCTACATAACCTATATACAATAAAAAAATAGCATTTCTGTTCTGAACTATGTGCTTTGTTGCAGCATTTATTTGTCCAATCTCTTACTATAGCGGGTTATGTAATATTAGAATTCTAAATTGTCAATGCTGTTTTTGGAAATGTAATAAATATTTGTATTAGCTCAGGTAGATTCAGACAAACTGAAAAAACTCCGTGTTTCTCCGCACTGACATATCTTCACGTATTTATCTGACTGATTGGTCAGGAACTATTACTTCAAATGTGTTTTTAATCCCTCTTGAAGCAGTACGTTTGATATTCTTCACCCTGGGAAGCCTTCTTATGATGAGACTTCACTAATAGTAGTTCCTATCTGTCAGTCTACTACTACCTATCTATTCAAATACCTGCCTGTATCTTTCATTTTTCTAAAATGTCTTCTGTGACTTTGTTCTTCAGGCAGTTTAGAGGAAAAAAGCAGCTATATGATCTACTCCTACTGTGATTTATGATAGTATTTTCAAGACATTTGTGATCATACGTTTCTGAGATGCCTGAAAAACTGCATCTATAATTTTTGTATTCCTCCAGTTTTTTAAAATTTTTTATTTTAAGGAAATAGATTGGAGGAATACCAAGAGATGGAAGAGGCAGGATCATTGCTTCTTTTTATCTGCATCTGGGAGATGGTCCTTTTCCCAGAATTCTGGAAGAAACATTACTCCAGTGTAGAGTCCAGTACTGAGGCACAGTTCCTACAAAGAACCTACAGAAATAAGGCATGAGAATTTTATAATTAGGTCAAATATTTGACCCATTGCAATCCTTCTGTCTCCTCTTTTATTAAACCTGGCTGGATAACCGAAGGACTTATATGTAGAATTCGTCCTTTTTAGGGAGCAACCCTATAAGAAAATTAAAAATCATTTTATTCAAACTCACTGGTTTTATATCCTTGATTTGTAATTCTTCTGCCAAAGGTTTCATTCTGTGAAACCAACTAAGAGTGGAACAGGACAGAGGGAAAGTTGTAATTTCCTGCCCAGTCACTGATAAAAACTTCTGTCATTCAGTTTACTAGGCTTTTCCTAGAGCTATTTTTTCAGTAGTTAAGTGTTAATTGTTGCTTTGGTTAAGGTGACTCTTCAGTTATTCATTTTTGTAATTTTCCATGGTATGTTTTCTAATAATAATGATAATGCCACTTATTGAGCTTCAGGTATGTGTTAGTATTATCTGCAGTAAAATTATCTTCATGCCCCTCCAAGGGAAGCACTATTTTAAGGATGAGAAAACAGAGCTTCAGAGAGGCTGTTCAATGTGACACAGCTAGCAAGCTGCAGAACCGGGGCAGAAGCCCGGGTCTGCCCAACCTCAAGGCCTGTCTAGCTAACTAGTTCACTCAACAGCACCCTTTCGTTGTGCTTCATGTACTCCTCTATTCACCTGTTACTGTGGTCTTTCATTGTGCATTTTGATTCCTTCTATGAGTACCTTTCTGAATGAATGGTTGTATAGTCGATAGAAAAGGGGTTCATATATTTCGACCTTACTAGAAGCTCCAAAGACAAGAGTTCAGTCAGCATTTGACCTGCAGATACAAAAAACAAACAAACAAACAAACAAAAAACTCCATCCAAATTCATTCCTAGAGCTTTGTCAAGCAGTTGCCAACATCTGGATTACTGAGTTTGGAAATAATGGGTAGCAGCGCCTGTAGGCTCAGTCCAACTTGGCTCCAAAGACTTCTGCAGTGTAGCTAGCTTAGGAAGCATTAAGTTTAGTTTTAATTACTTTCAATTATTTATTAAATAATTACTATGAGTAGAAAACTGTGCTAGGTACTTTGTAGATAGAGCCAGTTACTTCCCTCAAAGTGTTCATAATATAATAAGACGGAGAATTTATTTAATTAATACAAATATAGGATTGGTAAATGAGATCAAGAATATAAGGTCATGTAGTAGCAATAGTATCCATCCAGTAATGCCATTATGAAGCCTTAAGTTATTAATTTATCACTTGGTTGTTTTATTAGACCATATATGAGGCTTTTGTTGGAAAATACATCATTGGAGTGAGTCTGTGTGGGTTCTTGGAAGCAATCTATATTAGTCCAAGGTGATGAAACCAGAAGAGGTCACAAAGAAATAGGAGTGGAAAGAAGTTGAAGGAAATAAAGCTAAGCTTCAGTATTCAATAAGAAAACAATATTTCTTCTTAACATCCAAATGAAAGAAAGAAAGAAAGAAAGAAAGAAAGAAAGAAAGAAAGAAAGAAAGAAAGAAAGAAAGAAAGAAAATGGCCAATTTGAGAGGATTTGGGAGAACAGATGACAATACAGCCTTTCTTTCCATTAGCCCTCATATCTAAGGTTTTAAAAGTGCTTTACAAAATATTATGCCTCACGATCTCTTTATGAGTGAGGCAAGTGTTATTAACTCCATGTAAAGGTGGGGAAAAGAAGGAACAGGGGTTTGCTTCTGTTATGCCAAGTGAGGCCAAATATTTTGTTGAGTATTTGAAATGAGACTTAAATAGAGAAGCAAAGAGAGAAAGCTGGAAGAATTTGTAATTGAGAGGCATAATTTCACACCACATAAGTGTCTAGTGAACATTAATATAGTGAATCTTCATTTCCAGTGAAGTGGAATGGAAGCCTTGAATTGCTTCAATGCACCACATCGTGCAAATAGCAATTTCAGTTTCAGAAAATCCTCCACTCACAGTAGAGTTGTTCAGTGACTGGTCGTGATGAGGATTTCACACATAGTTGTCTGAAATATGTTCACACATAAATATATGTCTATACAAACTTTCTCAGCTGAAAAATAAATATTTTTGAGCATTATGTATACTCTTAAAATATACTAATGGATATTTAATATGTTTTGGCTACACTGTGTTATTTTTCACATATTTCTATTCCTTCTCCTCCTTGCCTTTTTATATACTGCTTTTCTGTGTTCTCTTTCATTTTGGGACTTTAAGAGCTTCTGCCTTGGGAAGACAAATGGTGTAGCTCAATAAAAGTAAATATTGCAATTCTAGTTTCTTATTTATAAAAAATATGTAAAACATAAATACATATTGATTTCCTTTATATGAAGACTTCAAGTCTCACGCTGGCCGGGTAGGTCAGTTGATTAGTGTTATCTGGATACGCCAAGGTTGCAGGCTCGATCCCTGGTCACAGTACATACAAGAAGCAACCAATAAATGCATAAATAAGTGGAACAACAAATCAATGTTTCTCTTTCTCTCTCTTTCTCTTAAACCAATAAATAAGAACTTTTAAAAAGGCTTTAAATCTCAACATTCCCAGTGAGAAATAGTTATTGGGTTTTATATTTTTCAATGGAATGTTTTAAGTCAAACATTTAGAAAGTTAGGTTGTCTATCAATAAGTTTCTGTCCAAACTAAGAATAAAATCTATGATCTCAACACCAAGTTTGGACTTTCCAAGCAGTTAGTGATAATGAATATGCTATGTGGCTCTTGTTATAATTAACTAGCACCATTATTTTTGTTTAAAAGGCTTGATATAACAATGATGTTTTCAATTTTAAACTAGTTTCAAAGTATTAATCTCAAGTAACCTTTTTGAGGAGCAAATCAATCTCTTTATTTATAATAGACTGAAATTATTAAAGCTGCTTGCATCTGAGTTTCAACTATATTTTAAAGTTACAATGTACTACTTAAGGAAAGATATGTATATATTTTAAAAAATTTTAGGGAGAGGGGAAAGGAGGGAGAAAGAAAGGGAGGGAAACATTGATGTGAGGGAGAAACATCAATTGGCTGCCTCTTGAATGCACCTCAGCCAGGGACTGAACCCACACTGAGGCATGTGCCTTGGCTAGGAATCGAACTGGTGACCTCTCACTTTGTGGGATGATGCCCAACCAACTGAGCTACACCGGCAAGGGCTTTAAGGAATGATAGTTAAATTTAGCTGTAAGCCTTTCTCAACTGGTTTAGGGGATGATTAAGCCCTAATGCTCTAAGGCAACTACTGTATGTAAAAAATGAACTTCTCTCCTGTGCATCTAGAATGGTACTACTTATGTATTATCTTGGGAGAAGTGTGAAAATGGTCAAGTAATGATCTGTGTAGTGTAGTTCAGATGAGGAATCTTGGTCGGGATGCTGGAGTTCTTTACATTATTACCCTCTTTTAACAACCTCTTCTTCCTGGCAAATATTAATAACAAATAAGTCTTCGGGGAAATCTATTTCATTGGAAACCATAACACTCCTTACATATAAACATTGTAGTTACAATGTACTAAGCCAGGAAAAGGTTTTATTAATGACAGGGAACTCAGATACCAGAGAGGCAGCCAGGCCAATATTCTAATTGTCTCTATGTAAGACCCCTAAAGAAATATAAAGGATGTAAAAGAAATATAGCCAACCCTGATATGGTCTATCCTATTCTCTCACAATAATACTGTCTTTTAAATAATCATTTTCAACACACACACACAATATTTGTCTGTCTCTTAACAAGCATGGCTGATATTTAAGTAATAAAAATCAAAAACCAAGAAAGAGCAGTCTGGTTAAGATGGAGGCATAGGTAGACATGCTTTGCCTCATTGCACAACCATAAGAAAGCACACAACTAACTTAAAAACAAAAGCTCCCAGAACTGCCAGAAAAATCACCCAGAAAATACCCAGAACTGTATGAAAGTCCAAACGACCAGCAATTTAAAGAAGTTGTATTCATCCAGATGGGTAGGAGGGGTGGAGATGGGGAGTCCAGATGGAGAGAAGGTGAAGTAATGGCAGCTGACAGGACAGGCAGCCCCACATTCATGTGTGATGGATAAAAATCAGGGGGACACCTTGTGAGCCAGCAAACCCAGACCCAGGCCAGACCATGTAGCCCATGGCTCCAGCTCTGGGAAAAAGAAAGCCTCATAACTTTTGGCCGTAAACCCAGTGAGAGTTGGAGTGGTGGAAGAAACTGCTGGTTTCTTAGGAAAGCCCAGGGCATATGCAAACCCACCCACCCTGGGACCCACAACCAGGACAGCAGCTGAAAGGGCACCAGTTGCACCTGGGAAGTGGCTGAAGTGACTGGAAATCGGGCAAGGGCCAGGCAAGCCCCCAGAAGTCAGCCAGCAGTGGCACTGTCCCCTCTTTGACCCCTGCCCCCCACACAGAGCCATAGTTGCCCCACCCTGGGGAATACCCAAGGCTCTGCCCCATATGACTTAACAGGTGTGCTAAAACATAATCAAAATAGCTCTACCTAGGACACAGACACAGGGAGGTTGCCAAAATCAGGAGACAAAGAAATATGGCACAAATGAAGGAACACAACAGAGCCCCAGAAAAAGAACCAAGCAATGTGGAGATAGCCAACCTATCAGATGCAGAGTTCAAAACACTGGTGGTCAGAATGCTCCAAGATCTCATTTAATACAGCAAAAGCATAACAGGAGAAATGAAAGGTCTACTAAGGGATATAAAGAAAGATCCACAGGAAGCCAACAGTGAAGGAAACTGGGATTCAGATCAATGATGGGGAACATAAGGAAGAAATAAACATCGACCAGAACAAAATGAAGAAACAAAAATTCAAAAAATGAGGAGAGTTTAAGAAGACTCTGGGACATCTCCAAAAGGGCCAACATCTGAATCATAGGGATGCCGGAAGGAGAAGAGAAAGAGCAAGAAATTGAAAACCTATTTGAAAAAATAACAAAAGAAAACTTCCCCAATCCGGTGAAGGAAATAGACATACAAGTCCAGGAAACTCAGAGAGTCCCAAACAAGTTGGACCCAAAGAGGGCCACACCAAGACACATACCATATGATCTCTCCTATAAGTGGAACCTAATCAATAAAACAAACAAGTAAGAAAATATAACCAGCAACATTTAAATAAAAAACAAACTGACAGTAACCAGAGGGGAGAAGGGAGGGTGGTAATGGCAGAACAGAAGATGAAGGGTCATCAAGGAACATGCATAAAGGACCCATTGACAAAGCCAAATGGGGGAAGGATTGAGGGTGAGAGGTGCAGGTGTGTGGGTCTGGGGAAAGTGGTGGTGGGAAAATCTTGACAAAAAACAAAACAAAAGAAAATAGACAGGGGGAGGTTAAGAATAGTATAGGAAATTGAGAAACCAAAGAACTGATATGTGTAACTCATAGATATGAACTAAGCAGTGGGGGCAGGGGGAGATGGGATGGGTGCAGGGTGGAGAGGATAAAGGGGAGAAAAGAAATGGGACAACTGTAATAGCATAATCAACAAAATATATCCCTCCAAAATGCCAAAGGTTAAAGATAAAGAGAAAATCTTAAAAGCAGCAAGAGAATAGAAGAGAGTTATCTACAAAGGAATTCCCATAAGACTATCAGCTAATTTCTCAAAAGAAACCTTGCAGGCAAGAAGAGGCTGGCAGGAAATACTCAAAGTCATGAAAAGGTAGGAAGTACATCCAAGATTACTCTATCCAGCAAAGTTATCATTTAGAATGGAAGAGCAGATAAAGTGCTTCCTAGACAAGGTAAAGTTAAAGGAATTCATCATCACCAAGCCGTTATGATATGAAATGCTAAAGGGTCTTATTTAGGAAAAAGATCAAAACTATGAACACTAAAATGAGAAGCTTACAACTGTCAACAACTGAATCTGAAAAACAAAAACAAAAACAAACTAGGCAAGCAACTAGAACAGGAATAGAACCATAGATATGGAGATCTTTTGGAGGGTTATCAGCTAGGGGGAAAGGGGGAGAATGGAGGAAAAGGTATAGGGATTTAGAAGCATAATTGGGTAGGTACAGAATAGACAGGGGGACGTTAAGAACAGTATAGGAAATGGAGAAGCCAAAGAACTTACATACACAACCCATGGACATGAACTTAGGAGGGGGATCACAGGAGGGAAGGGAGGAACCAGACAGAGGGGGAAAAGGGGGGAAAATTGGGACAACTGTAATAGTATAATCAATAAAATATACTTGAAAAAAACAAGAAAGATGTTATTGTAATTGATCTCATGAGCTATGATGTCCTTAAGTTAAAAAAAAACCAAAAGAAAATAAAACCAATTTATCAATAAGAACAGTGAAGATTAGAGAATACAATAATTTCATGTTATATTTAGTCTTTATTCATATTTCTCATGGGTTTTGATTATTATTAGATAGCAAAGCTTTAACTATACTTTATTAGTAAAGGAGATACTTTATTGAGGAAATATTCTGTCTATGCTGCCTTTAGTATCTTCTTCCAAATGACTTGTTTTATGGGCTCTGTGGATTTGGTAGTACAAATGCTGAAGAAGGAAGGAACTCATACCCTTTGTGACAGCATGGATGGAACTGGAGAGCATCATGCTAAGTGAAATAAGCCAGTCAGTGAAAGACAAATACCATAAGATCTCACGTATAAGTGGAACCTAATCAACAAAACAAACAAAGGAGCAAAATAGGACCAGAGACTTGGAAATAAAGAAAAAACTGACAGTAACTAGAGGGGAGGGGGAAGAGGGTAACAGGGGAAAGAAGGGGGAGGAGCAAACAAAGGAACACGAATGAAGGACTCATAAACACGGACAGTAGGGTAGGGATTGACTGTGGGAGTGAGGAGGGCCGGGTAGGGTTAAGCAATGGGGAAAAAGATGGGACAACTGTAAGTGAACAACAATAAAAAAATTGCTGAAAGCAAAAAATTACACATACATCCTTCCAATGGGTGAATTATTCCTTCAGAGTTATGACTGAATTTTGGAATCTGGGTTTATTTGTGTTAAGCAAACAGCTGTACATGTCGGTTCAAACTGAACCTGGTTGAAATTAAGCTAATGGAACACCAAAGGGAAATGAAAGCATGTTCATCTCTCCTGGAAACAGGCTTTACAAGTCTATTAAATGTGGTAGCTAGTCTAGTGTCTCTCTTAGTTAACTCCAAATTAACATATACAGTTGATCCTTGAACAACAAGGATTTGGATTGTGCAGGTCCACTTATATGTGGATTAAAAAAATTAATACAGTTAGTCCTTCCTATCTGCAGGTTCGCATTTGTGGATTTAATCAACTGCGGGAGGAAAGTAGTATTTTTACATTCCCAGTCCTGGATTGAAAATACTGTTTTTGATCCAAGGTTGGTTGAACCTGCAAATGCCAAGGACTGACTACAGGGTCAACAGTTATTTGCAGATTTTTAGATTTTTGACTGAACAGCAGTGGGCGCCCCAACCCCCTTGCTGTTCAAAGGTCAAATGTAGTTTTAGATGAGTGTCGTTATAGAGATGAACCACAGATGATTTCAAAGGGCATCATATAAATGTAAGAGGAGCAGCATCAACAAATTTATACATTTTATGTAATGATATGATAAGTAACAAATAGTTTGTTCATTTACCCTGAAATGCAGAACTACCATTTTTCTTGGATAAAGCACAATGTTATTTTTGTTTTACTATATAATGTATTTCTGATATAAAGCTCGATTTCAACTAAATGTAATTATGTTACAGGGAATCTAGTGTTAGTATGTACAATAAATACACACAAAAGGAGGACATTCTTTGTTTTGCCTACATTTACAAATGATGTAACATAAAATATTACTTATGGCATCTAGTACAATGATTTAGGTAATAATGCCACTAGTAGAAGCTATGACATGGACATAATACATAGTTTCAGTTAGCTTATCAGACACAAATCTTCAGGAAAATAGGCTTTATTGGTTCAGATACTTGCCTGCTTGCTTTACAGAACACTTTGTTAAGTGAAAGGAAGAATAATGTCTCCAATTGAAAAACAGAGGGAGTTTGGGGCTGGCAGAATGCAATTGCCCAAGTTAGAGTGAACCAAATTGATCTGAAATCATTTAGATAACAATGTGATGGGCAGCGGACAGCATTTGTTTATGAAGACAGATTATGCCAGGCAAATCTGATTTATTTGGTCTTATAAAATTACTCAACAAGTTTGTGGATAAAGGAAACTCCATGGAAAAACAATATATCTAAATGTCTATAAAAGCTTTTGATGTGGGTCTGCATGAGATTAAGATAATTGAAATGCTGGGAAGATGTTGCTTGGATAACAATGCAATGGTGTGGTTATCAGATTTAAAACACAGTAATCATAAAAAATGGATCATAATATCTAATTGATATACTTGGCAGAAGACCATAAAAGAGCTAGTATCTTTACAGATCAATATCGTAAGCAAGTATAAAAATTATTTAGCCCACATAATGATTTTATTCTTTTTAAAAAAAAGATTTTATTTACTTTATTTTTAGACAGGGGAAGGGAAGGAGAAAGGGAGAGAAAAATCAATGTATGGTTGCCTCTTGTGCACCTCCTACTGGGGACCTGGCCCGCAACCCAGGCATGTGCCCTGACTGGGGAATCGAGCGGGCGACCCTTTGGTTCACAGGCCAACGCTCAGTCCACTGAGCTACAGCAACCAGGGCTGACTTTATTCTTTCTTCAGGAGGTAACACATCATGAATAAAAATTAGTTCAAAATACTTTACTACTTGTCCAAAAAGAACTATTACTTTATTTTGGCCTCTACTGATATTTACAAAATTTTGAATTTGTGGTGTTCTGTCAAAAGCATTAAAATAGAAAATTGTAAGTTTGATAGGCTTTCAAAACATAGTAAAATTCAATGAAAATATTATGTACATTTGTGAACACATTCCTTTATAGATTTTTAAGAGCTGAGAGATAATGTAGAAGAAAATAACTGTAGTAATGGTAATATCTTTGAGGGAAACAGCTAATTATAAATAAGGATATGGAAAGAAAAGAATACAGTGTAATGTATTTTAAAGGCTTATTGTCAAGTGGAAAAATGCTTTCAATATATATGCACATGGGTTACACTAAAATATTTAGCAATACCTGTGATGTGGCTATTAATCAGTCAGAACTGATATTGGTCATAGAGCTTGAGTGGAGCCCTAAACACCTGTTTGTGTTGGACATTAACTCTTTAGTTGATGGATAATGGGGAGGTGGGTGGTGTTTAGAAGAGGATGGAATGACTGGGAGAATTAAGGGGAGGACATTTGGAAAGGTAGTAGCTAGTAGCTAATTGATATGGAATATTTTAATACTTTAAAAAAAAGATTTTATTTATTTATTTTTAGAGAGGGTGGGGAGGGAGAAATAGAGAGAGAGAAACATGGATGTATGAGAGAAGCATCGACTGGTTGCCTTCTGCACACCCCCAACTGGGGACCTGGCCCGCAACCCAGGTATGTGCCCTCACCAGGAATCGAACCAGCGACCTTTTGGTTCATAGGCCAACGCCCAGTCCACTGAGCCACATCAGCTGGGGCTTAATACTTTAAATATTAAAAACGGATACAGTTTTTCTGGTGATTACCAGCTTTATAATAGCCAAAGGATCTAAAAAAAATACAAACAGGTAGAAAATGTGAATAGGTTAAATTATAAAAAGTGAAATATAGTTTTAATAAACAGATTACAAGATGTTAAACTTTATTAGTATTGAAATAAGTACAAATTTATTTTAAAAAACAATTTTTACTTAGAGGAAAATACTTTTTCTTAAAAATATTTTAATTAAGGTATAGTTAGCATATAAAACTATATTAATTTCAGGCATACAACATACCAATTTGACATTTATAGACCTTACAATGTGCTGATGAACATTTAGGTTGCTTCCATACCTTGGATGTTACTACTGAGGTGGTAACACTGCAGCGAACACACAGCAGTATATATCTTCCTGAATTTGTGTTTTCATTTTTTTCAGATAAGTATCTAGAAGTGAAATTGCTGGGTCATTTTTAATTTTTGAGGAATCTCCATACTTTTTTTCATAGTGGCTGCATCAATTTACGATTTTGCGAACAGTACATGAGGGCTGCCTTTCCTGCACATCCTTGTCAACATTTGTTATTTGTTGGCTTTTTGACAGCAGCCATCCCGATGGGTGTGAGGTGGGATCTCTTTGGGGTTTTGATTTGCATTTCCCTGATGATAGTCATGTTGAGCATCTTCTCATGTCTGTCGGTCACCCGTGTAGCTTCTTCAGAGAAGGGTCTTTTCATGTCCTCTGCCCATTTTATAGTCAAATTGTTTGGTTTTTGATATTGAGTTTATAGGAGCTCTTCACACATTTTGGATATTAACCCTTTATCAGGTATATCACTTGCAAATATCTTTTTCTATTCATAAATTGCCTTTTTGTTTTGCTGATGGTTTCTTTTGCTGCGCTTTTTAGTTTGATGTAGCCCATTTGTTTATTTTTGCTTTTGTTTCCCTTGCCCAAGGTGGTAAATCCAAAAACATACTGCTAAGACCAATGTCAAAGAGTTTACTATTTGTTTTCTTCTAGTAGTTTTATGGTGCCAGCTGTTTTAAGGTTTTTGTTCTTTTACATTTGAAACATGTTTATTGCCATATACATCCTATTGTCATGTGCCAGATGACTGTCAACTGTATGAGTATATATCATTTTTTATTGTGCATTTATCAACACTTTTGATAGGCATTTCCCCATATCTTTTTTTCAACTTTAGTTCTATTGTTGACACTATTTATATATGTCCCCATATTCCCTCCCTTTTATAGCCTCCACCAAGACCCCTCCCTCCTTCCCTCTGGCTATCACCGAACTGTTGTCTGTGACTATGGGTCATGCACATAGGTTCTTCGGCTAATCTCTTCACCTTCTTTCATCTAGTTCCACCCCACCCTGCCCTTTCCCCTCTGAAGGCTGTCAGTCTGTTCCATGTTTCCATGCTTCTGTTTCTGTTTTGTTCATCAGTTTATTTTGTTCATTAGATTCTACATATACATGAGATAACATGGTATTTGTCTTTCTCTGACTGGCTTATTTCACTTAGCATAATAATCTTCAGGTCCGTCCATGCTGTCACAAAAGGTAAGAGTTCCTCTTTTTTTATGGCCACATTGTATTTCAAGTCTTTAATCTATTTTGAGTTTGTTTTTGTATATGATATAAGAGAGTAGTTCCCTTTTTTGCATGTATCTGTCCAGTTTTCCCAATACCACTTATTAAAGAGATTGTCATTCTTCCATTGTATATTCTTGCCTTCTTTGCCATGGGTTAATTGACCATGTAAGTGAGGATTTATTTCTGTCCCATTGATCTATATGTCTGCTTTTGTGCCAGTATCATACTGTTTTGTAGCGTAGTTTGAAATCAGGAAGTGTGATACCTCCAATTTTGTTTTTCCTTCTCAAGGTCGCTTTGGCTATTTGGGGCCTTTTGTGGTTCCACACACATTTTAGGATTATTTGTTCTGAGAAGAATGCCATTGGTATGTTAATAGGGCAATATTTTTTTCTTATAAGTAACAGAACATAGTAAAGGGAAAAGGGAAAGTGGCATTCCTAAGCCTGCTTATGGAAATATAAACAGGTACAACCTTTCTAAAGGACACTTTCTCAGTATTTATCAAAAACATTTAAAATGTTAGGTTAACGTCATGGTTCCGGTAATGTTAGGCTACTTTAGATAGATGAGTGCTCTCAGTGAAAATAACTTAAATATCTGGATTTAAAATATATTCTTAAAGCAAAAAAGGATATGAAAAGATAGCACAAAATCAGCAGACTCAAGGTGAGGGACAAATGGGAATCCAGATGTGGAACCTGCTCTGCCTTGAGGGAATTTGCTGATTGATAAAAACCTCGAAAGACTTGAAGTGGAAGGGAGACAGGGAGCTAGACCCAGGACCTGTACATGACAGGAAGTCTGATAGGATACCCTCTTCCCTAAGATACTGGGACTCCAGAGCCTTTAAGTATTTACTGCTTTTATTCAAATTTCCTGGGTCAGTGAATCTCAAGCCTTGAACCTGAGTTAAGGAATTCTGAATGGGCCATGTCTCCAGGTGCTTGGCAGAAACAAATATAAATCTACCCTTAAGTAAGATACCTTTATTTTAGGCTTACCTAATTTCCATAAATGATTTTTGCAATACCATGTATAGCATAGTTTTAAAGATAATCAGGTACACGAGGAGACTAGATTAAATGAGCAAAAATCAGCATAGAAATAAACAACAAAAACAGACTCATGACGATTTTAAATATTGGAGCTATGAGGCATGGGCTATAAAACAAGACTACAAAACAACTATGATGACTACGTGTGGAGACACAAAAGACCACCTTGATGATATCGATAGAGAGCAGGAAACTACAAAAAGTAACATAGCAAGTTTGAATTTAAAAAAGAACCAAATAGAATTTTATTGTGATTTAAAATATTTTAAATATGTTGGTTTTATTTTAAATAGAATTTATAAAAAAATTATAAATATATTTATATTTTATAATTAAAAATAAATTTTATAAGTAAAATTTATAAATAAAAACTTAAAACCCAACAAGACTTTTTTTAATCCTCACCTAGGGACATGCTTATTAATTTTAGAGAGAGAGATAGGGAGGGGGAGAGAGAAAGGGAGAGAAACATCCATGTGAGAGAGAAGCATCGATTGGTTGCCTCTTGTACAAACCCTGACTGGGGATTGAACCCACGCCCTAGTAATGTGCCCTAACTGGGAACTGTATCTGCAGCCTTTTGGCTTATGGGATGACCCCCTAACCAACTAAGCCATACTGGCCAAGTTTTTAAAGTGTGGATTAGAGATACCTTAAGACTCAGTGAACTTGAAGATACATTGAGAGAAATGATCCAGAACGTAGCATGGAGAGGGAAAGAAAGAGGAAAGTTGACATGAGAAGGTGAAAGACACAGAAGATATAGTGAGAATGTCCAAAGTAGTTTTAGCCAGAGTTCTAGAAGGAGAAGGAGAGAATGAGGTGAGCAATTATTTGAAGAGTTAACCCCTGAGGAATTTCCAAACTGACAAAAGACTTCAAGACACTCAGTTTAAGAAGTCTCAACTCTTCTTAAACCAGAAAACATGATAAATAAAAAGAAAACTGTACCTACACACATTGAAGTGAAACTTCTTAAAACCAAAGGCAAAGAATAAATACATATTAAAGGCAGCAGATAACATAAATCACTTTCAAATGAGCAACAATATACCAATATACTGACAGCTGACTTTTCCCTAGTAAAAATGGGAAACAGGAGAGAGTGGACTGTTATTTTCACTATGCGGAAAGAAAATAATTACCAACCTAAAATTCCACAAGTGGATATAATGAAGACATTTCGGACACACTAGAGCTAAGATGTTTTGCCCCTAGCAAATCTACAGTGGAGGAAATTTCAAAGCAGCATGTAGTTCAGGCAGGAGGAAAAATGATCCCATATGAAAAGTCTGAGATACAGGAAAGAATTAAGAGCCAAGAAAGTGGAAAATGTGGGTAATAATATTAACTGTGGTTTTATGCAATAATAATGTTGTATACAATAATAGTGTTTTATGTATTTTTAAAAATACAATAATAGCATATGTGGGGAATGAGTAAATGCAGTTAAAGTGTTCTAACTTTTTAAATATTATATTAAAAAACTTTGATAAATTATAAATGTGTGATATAAATTTATTTAAAGATTTTATTTACTTATTTCTTAGAGAGAGGGGAAGGGAGGGAGAAAGAGAAGGAGAGAAACATTGATCTCTTGCCCCTTGGAGGCACCCTGACCAGGGACTGAACCTGCAACTCAGGTATGTACCCTGGCCAGGAATTAAGCTGGAGACCTTTAGCTTTGTGGGACAATGCCCATCAAACTGAGCCATATTGGTCAGGCCCATGTGATATAATTTTAAAATTAATAAAAGAATATAAACAAAGGGTATAATTTTAAACTGGTAAAGAGGGGGAATTTGATACATAAAATTGGAAATCAATCTAAAAGATGAAAAAGAAATGTAACAGATTTCTGACCAGTGTGGCTGTTTCCTGAGTGTCACTCTGCAAAGTGAAAGGTTACCAGTTTGATTCCCGGTCAGGGCACATGCCCGGGTTGCATGATCAGTCCCTGGTCAGGGTGCCTCCAAGAGGCAACAGATCAGTGTTTCTCTCCCCCTTTCTCCCTCCTTTCCCTTCTCTCTAAAAATAAAAATAAATAAGATTTAAAAAAGAAATGTAACAGATCTGACAAATGGGAAGCATTTTTGAAGATGGCAGATTTAATTTGAAATAATAGAATTAGGTAACTGTAAAAGGATTAAGTGCTCCAGTTAAAAGTTAAAGATTGTATAACTGGTTAAAAAATATCTAACTACTGTTAACAGGAGACACATTTAAAACATAATGATAAAGAAAGGTTGAAATTAGAAGGGAAATACATGCCTCGTAAACGCCTACTGAAAGATAACTGACGTGTCTAGGGGAAAACATCAGACAAGACAGTTTTTAAAACAAAAAGCATTACTAGAAATAAAGAGGGAAACCCTATATTGATGAGATGTTCACTTAACCAAACAGATAGTGCTTTTAATTCATATGCACCTATGACAAAGTCTTAAAGAATATAGAACAAAAATTGAGAGATGACAAAGTGAAATAACAGTGCAGCATACATATGTGGGAGGGGACATATGCATAGACAATACTTGGTGTGTACAAAACTGCAAATACACATTCTTTTCAAGTACGTTAATGGAATTTATTTATTAAATCTAAATATAAACAGGTAAAGGTCGATAAGGCTTTTTTCCCCCTCTTAGCGGGATAGACCACCTTCATTATGATTCCAGAATGCTTATTTAAACAATGCATACACATTATTCTGTGTAGTAAAAAGCTGGCTAGATGGTCTCTACCCTTATATGTTCACAAACAACACCAAGTGCTGGAGAGTTAGTTTAGCTCATTCAATTTAATTCTTATTCTATGATGTAGATATTGTTATGCCTAATTTAGAGATAAATAACAAACTCGATGAGATTAAATAAATTTTCCAACATCACCTCTTTAGTAAATGACAGTGCTAGAACTCCAATCTACTGTTTTTATGAGCAATAAATCAGCTTCAGAAAATACTCCTTTGAGACTGGAAGTGAGGACGTATGTATTCTTACAGAAGAATCTATAAAATTAGGGAGACAATGTCTTTGTGCAGTACTGACAAAGGTTTAAGTATCTGCAGTACAGAAGAGTTGTATATTGAGCCAAAGGACTGGTTAAATAGTTTCATGAGGGAGAGCTATCTTAGAAGACAGAGGCGATACTAGTGATTTGGAATGTGAGGATGGCTGAGGATAAAGAACTGTCATGTGCCCGACATAACAGAAAATAAATACCTCTCCATGATGGTATCTTATGCCATTGAAAATCCTTTCCCTCTAGCTCAAGTTCACTCCTTTCCAATTGCTTTAAGTTTCTGAAGTCAATCCCAGTTTCAACAGGCAGTCTTTTATGACCAAGTGAAAGTCAAGTTGTAAGTTTTGTATACTTTCAAGTGTTTAGAATGTGGAAGTTACCTATTTCACTCCGTAACAATGGGGAAAAAAACCACTCTTAGAGATAGCATAATAGAATTGTTCATCAATAAATTATTTAAAGCCATTTAATATTTAAATAATCAGGACCACATCATCTTCTAACAACTATTTTAATATTCTCCTGGCTGAACTCCCTACCTCAAGTCTCATCCCATGCTCCAACCTTCTTTCCACATCTTCACAGCAACCCCAGGGCTTTAGTCCCACGCGGACATTAGAGTTACCTTCCCAAAGCAAATATGTGATTATATAATTTAAATACTTTAGAAGAGTCAGTGGCTTTCACCGAATAATACCCACACTGAATTTTAGTGTGATTATATAATTAATACTCTTTGTATCCTAGCCCCAACTTAGCTTTCCAGCCCAGCTCCCCCACCTCCTACCAGATCCCCTTCCCACAAGAAACAGCAGACCGATACCCCATTTATGGAGAATACTGCGCTGCTGTACCTATGTGACAAGAAACCGGGGCCAGGGAGGTTAAATAACCTGCCCAAATCATACAGCAAATAAATGGCAGAGCCAGGATTCAAACTGAGGCCTTACTCCAAATCAGCTTAGTCCAGTTAAACTACATCATCTTCTGCTTCTTTTATGTTTTATGAAATCAATTTTGAATGTATTAAATGTTATGCATAATCAATTCTGTCTTCTTGCCTCGTAATTGTATAAAATATAAGCCAGTCAAATAAATTATTCGGTTATTTCTGTAAAGTTTATAGTTGCCATTAATGTCAATAGTTTTCTTTCACCACAGATACTTAAATAATAATAACAATCACAACAACGTCCATTCATTTAGGGCTCACAATGTGCCGTGCATTATGCTAAGCAATTTACATACATAATATTTAATGATCAAAGCACTCTTTGAGGTAATTACTACGATTACCATTTTGTGATGAGGAAGCTGGCTGCAGAAGGCTAAGCGAGCTGTTTAAGATTAAACAGTTAGTAGTGGACCTGGAAGTGAACTCAAGATGGCCTCACTTCACAGGCTGTGCCTTTGACGCTATGCCATCTTCCTTTAAAGCTCCTCGATGAAAGTTCGTAGTAAATAACCTGGATCCTACCCTCCATGCCCTATGCCCCAAACTCCTTGTTTTCCACACATGGAGCCTCATCTTGCAAGTCTCGTCTTTCCATCTGTGTAACTGACACATGTCTTTCTGCTCCCATTCTCCCAGTTTCATGGGTACTGAACGGCTTAAGACAGAAACTCTAGTTGTGAGCTGGGGTTTATTTTCCCTGTACAGAATGGCTTCAGAGGAAGGAAATGGGGGCGAGCTAAGCAATGGGTTAATTGGCTGAGGCGGGGAAGAAAAGGCCTTCCGAGGGCATATGGTGCAAAGAAGACCTTTCTATTCTTCTCATTTTTCTGCACCAAGATTCCCGAATGCCTAGAACCCGGAGCTCCTGTGACTTCGTCTTCCTTCCTGTAGCTCAGGCAGAGTGGGCCCTCGGTCCATAGGTTGCAGCAATAAAAATCAGTGATTTTTTTTTTTAATCCAGTGGCACGTTATTTTAGCCATCAGTTCATTTACTTATATGCCAGGCATTGCTCTAGATACTGGATGTACAGCTGTGAAGAAAACAAAGAACCTGTCCTCGTGGGCCTTCCAGCTTGCTAGAGGACAACAGCCAGTTAAGAAGTAAACAGATAAATCTACGGTAACAGGTAAGTGCTCTAGGAGAGAAGCAAAGCTGAGTAAAGGGACGTAAAACGGTGAAGGGCGCTGGTGGGTTAGGGCTGCTTTTCCAGTGAGGACGGTCGGGAAAGAGCCTGCTGGGTGCTACTCTGAGCAAGTATCCAAATGAAGTGAAGGAACAAGTTGTGAGCATATCTGATGGAAGGACTTTGTAGTGGAATAAATAGCCATGAGGTGGTACTGTGCTTGTCATATTTGAGGGAAATAAAGAAACCAAAGTGTATGGAACAGACTGAATAAGGAAGAGGGTCTGGGGAGATATGGGTTAGGAATAGGCAGGAATTTGGATTTTATTCCAAATATGGTGGGAAGCTATTCAAAGATTCTTAGCAAAAAGAATGAAATAATCTAATTTACAGTCTAATAGGATCCACCTGGCTGTCGAACGCAGCCTGCACTATAGCAGGGCAGGAGTGGAGACAGACCAAGAAGAGTGCGGTGGGAGAGAAGCTGAGACTCAGATTCGGAAAACGCTTAGAAGATAGAGCTGATAAAAACTACGAATGGATTGAAAATGAGGTGTTTGGCTTGAGCCAAAAGTTTCTAGGTTTGGGTTTAGGCAGCGAATCGAATGGAGGTGCCATTTTCAGAGATGATGATTAGGTTTAGGGGAGGAAATCGAGTAGTTTTAGATTTGTGAGAGACCGCTTGACTTCTGAGTTCTTGGGGGAGATCAGTCCTCTAGTGGCTGCCACTGGTGTTAATCTTTCACAGGGGCTTGTCGAGGTGGGGAAGTGGAGAAACAGAGAAAATAAAGTTTCTCCTGTGCATGGCTTCAGTATTCAAGTGACTGAAAAGTATAGCAGTAACCTGAGCTTCTCTTACACTCACGGTGCTGTCGGGGCAGGAAGTCTCTCTTCAAAAAATTTCCTCATTGCTGGCGTCTCAGAATTCCTGAATTTCAGCCGAAGTAATTTATTCCACGATTAGAGACAGAAAGCTTAAAATGCAAATAGCTTGACAGGTAATTCACTGTTTATGAATTTTTATCAAAATATAACATAGATGAAAGTCCTGAGTGTTGAAAAGGGGGAAAAGGGTGTCATTGGCGAGATAAAGGATGCAGATAAAGAAAGCAAAGATTTCCTGGTCTTGCCAGCGACTGCCCTATTTATCGTGATTTCTAAGCATGAAAGTGGAGAAAGAAGGGTTCATATCTTAAGGATCATCTAGGTTTATACCTAAGTGGAGGGTATTCATCTAAATTCTTTCTCCCCGCCCTACCTTTTAACCCTTAGTCTCTTCCCAAAAGTGTTCTTCAGCCTGAAGTCCTGTGGCATGATAGAAGCTTGTCACCTCTTTTCTAGGGCCAGAGTTCAAAAAGGTGACTCCGGAGAATGCTACTTATCTGTGCAGTTCCCCTTTGATTTTCTCTGTCATTTCTCTAACAATGTCCTAAGGGACAGGGCACCACATCTAACACCAGAAGGGCTTTAAGGCAGCTTTTACATTATTTTTTTTCTGATGATTCGAGTGCTATATGCTTATTGCAAACAATTTTAAGAAAAACAGTTTTAAAAAAATCTAAAATTTCTGCTAACTAGAGGTAACTCCGACAACATTTTGGTATATTTCCTTCCAGTGTTTTATTCATTTTGTTTTTCATAATTGAACACTTTATTGTACATGCAACTTTGCGTCCTGCCACTTTTTCTTAACATTATGGCATACATATTCGTCTATGTCATTGCATTTTTAATGCTATGTGATCATCGATAGTGTAGCTGTGCCATAATTCACTCAAGGTAATTTCTGATTTTTTATAATTGCAAATAACACTGTGATAAACAGCCTTGTGCATAACTATTTTCCTTCTTTTGGGTAATTTACTAAAAGAGGAACTGGTGAATTAATAAGTACACTTGTGTTTAAAAGCTCCTCCTATACATTGTTACACTGATTTCCAGAAAGATTATCAAATTGCACGTGCGGGGAAGGGCAACACTTATTGGAACTACTACTGGATTTCTTAGAAAGCATTTGACAGCAATTCTTTTTTTTTTCTTTAAATAATGAAGGGAAAGAGCTGTGTATTGTCATAGTCATCATTATTTGCTTTGTTTCACAGTATTCACTCAATCGTAGACAAGTATCAGCCTATGTGGTGGCCAGTACGCATGTTACAGAGCATGGAGATAGCAGATATGCCTGTGCAGTGAAACTCAGGAAATTCTCCTTTAATGGAGGCTGGATGTTCCCTGGACATTGGGGGTGTGGGGTGATGAGGAGAGGAACGGTAGAGAAGGGAATGTAGTGGGAATGAGGTGAGAGATGTCCTTAGAGGAGGGGGAGTTGCCTTGGGTCCTTCATACAAGAATGACGCAGAGCTGGTGGAAGGGTGGTACCGAAGCAAACCCTTTGGCAACCTGAGTGATGTTGATGCCCTTTGGATCAACCAGAGATTTTAGGCAGGGAGGAAATTTCTATGAAATGGTGGTTGGGAATAAAGATAGCTGCAGGCAGGCCTGGTCCTCTCCTACCCAAATTCTTTTTCCTGAAGATAACAGAGGATAGCTACTCCTTGAACACTGTGTTTCTGACCTATCACAGAAAGAATACACAGCAATTATCTGATGAATGATTGAATAGATGTACAGATGGAAGACAGGATGGCTGGATAGATGGCTGGACACACTGGCACCATTCATTAAAAAAAATATTTATTGCATATCAGTTCTATGCCAACCACTTCATTAAGTATTCTACAACATAACTGCTCTTTTGACTTTTTGAGTTTTCATCATTTCCCCCCATAGAAACAGACATGCATTCTCAGTTGTTTAAAAGGGGAAGGACTGAGAAGAAGAGGCTCTTATATCTGCATTTCCCTTTCTCTCTCTGGCAGAAAGCACAGCTAAAGATAGTTTCCCTCATGCAATTTCAAAACCAAATGTCACTCCCTCGCTTTAAAACTTTAAATGGCTCTCCTTGCCTGATCTATGTAATAAAGTCCAAATTACATGACCTGCTCCTTTACATTCTTTTTATAGCCTGACATGCCATGATTTTCCCTTCCACTTTTTTGTGTGCATGTGTGTGAAATTTTTTGTGGTAAAAAATATAACGAAAATGTTTATTTTAACAATTTTTCAATGTGCAATTCAGTGGCATTAACTGCATTCACAATGTTGGCCATCAGTCACTGCGATTGATTAACAAAACTTGATCACTCCGAAAGAAATTCTATAACCATTAAGCCACTGAGTTCCTATTTCTACAGTCCCTGATAGCCAGTAATCTACTCTCTATCTCAATGAATTTGCTTATTCTAGATATTTTATGTAAGTGAAACCTTATAATACTTGACCTTTTGTGTCTTACTCATTTTGCTTAGCATAATTTTTGCAGGTTCATCCATGTC
This sequence comes from Mormoops blainvillei, assembly GCA_004026545.1. Taxonomy (NCBI): domain Eukaryota; kingdom Metazoa; phylum Chordata; class Mammalia; order Chiroptera; family Mormoopidae; genus Mormoops; species Mormoops blainvillei. The sequence continues at coordinate 63,954 of PVJD01003448.1, read as the reverse complement.
CTAATTATCAGCATTTCATTCTTTTTTTTGGCTGAATAATATTCTGTCACTTATATATACCACATTTTGTTTATATGTTTATCTGTGTTGGACAGTGGGTTTCCTCCCTCTGTCTTTGGGCTACTGTGAATGATGCTACAATGGACATTTGTGTGTAAGTATGTGTTTTAGTCCCTATCTTCAATTCTTTTGTGTATAGACCTAGAAGTGCAAATGCTGGTTTAAGTAGACATTTGGAATATTAATTTTGATTATAAAGTGTCAGGTTTGTTTAGTTAATTTTATATGATTTCATGCTACTTAATAGAAAATACCTTAATGATGGTGTTTTTCAAACTGGGTGCTGATCTATTAGTAAATTACAAAGTTTGTTTTCTATGGTCAGTATTTTTAAAAGAGAAAGTAGAACTGAATAGAAAAACAAGAATGCATTGCACCTAGTTAAAGGTATTATTTTGTGAATCTTTTGTTTCAGTTACATGCGTGCTGGAAAATATATTTCTTATTGTGGGATCTGATTAGAAAAAAATAGTTTGAAGCCACTGGCGTAGTGGAAAAGTGAGATTTGGAATTAGCCAGAACTCAGTTTGAATCTGGGATCTTGGTACTTTTTACCAGTTATCTAACTTCTCTATTGCTCAATCCCTTCATCAAAAAAGGAGAGTGATAATATATCCTTGTTTTGTGTGCTCATGTGTGAAAAGATTAAGGTTTAACTTAAGTAGAGTGTCTAAAATATAGTCAGTGAGTAACAAATATGTAATTACTTCCAAATCTGATTAAAAATAATGCTCTCCCTGTAAAAACACTTCATTCATTAGAAGGAAGACAGTATATGTTATTGATGACTAGATCTGTTTGGCTATAGCCTACTTTAAAAACACGTCGCTCAGCCTGTTTCTCCAATTTGGTTTTGTAAGGAGACCTGAACACATAGTTCTTTCCTCTTCCTATTCTTACATTGTATTTATAGCTATATTATGTATTTGGGCACTTTATTATACATCTGTCATGCATTTTCTAATTATTTTATTGTCAGCTAGTATTACAAACTTTCAAATATCTTCTAGCGCTTAAAACAATGTTGGACACATTGCAGAGTGCTGGACGAGAATCTTCTGAGTTTGGTCTACAGCACACATTTTGCAAAGTACCACTTATGTAAGAAAGCAGACATAATCCTGATTCCAGCAGTATTTCTCACTCGGATCTCCTCCATGCTCTAAACAGGCCAGTTAGGCACTAAGTCATGTCTCTGGGTAGTACAAGTGGAAGGTGTGAGCGGATAAGCCACTTTATCTGAGGACTGTGGAAAATTAGATTCTACTTTCCTCTTGCCACTTCTGTTCCTATCTGGGAGGGGGCATTTATAAGCCCTGGGGGCCAGGGCCCAGAAACCTGCCCGCGTCCTGAGCTCCAGAGGCCTGCCAGCACGCACGCTCTCCCTCACTGAGAGCTCTTCTTCCCAGATGAATTCTCATAGTATCACAGACGCGCGCAGCCTCGATCGATACTGGATGGCAGACATGCTGCTACCGTCAAGTGTAGTAGGAACAGGATGGTGGATTTAGCAGCCTGCCGCTCGGCTGCAGCTTCTCATCAGCTCAATATGGGCAGAGGACGTAAACCCATTCCCTGGCTGATAGCGACTTGGTCGGAAACCTGCTGCCCGCTGCCCCCTACCTCTCGGCTCTGTTCTCGAGGGCGGGGGCGCTTTTCTATCAGGACCCTACGCGGGGGGCCAGCAGGGTCACAGCCCGCAAGGAGGGCGCCGTTAGGTGGCCCCCCCAGCAGGGCTCCTCGTGCGGTCCCTGGTGAAGGTTGAGGTGGGGAGTGCTGAGCTTCATCACACTCGGGACCTTACCTTCTTGAGTCTTTACCCGTTGGGTGGCAGGGGGAGGTGCCGTGGGAGCCCCTAAGCCACCTGCTGGGCTGGGTGGCGCGGAGGTCCGGAGAGGCGGGCAGGGGCGTGCTCACCGCCCGCCTTGCGGACCCTAGTGAGCCCTGCCCGGCGAAAACCCCGCCCCAGGCGCCCGCTCCCACTCCTGATTGGACAGTCCAGCCTAAAGATGGCCCAGTGCTCCCCTGGCCTGTGTCTCAGCTATAAAGGCTGCGGATGCATGACCGCCACGAAGCTCGGGTAGCTGCGGTGCTCGCCCTTTTTCAGCCCCCGTGGCATCCGCTTTACTCCTTGCCCCCGAGCGCTCTCGACTCCGCCATGCCAAGGGGCTTCCTGGTGAAGCGAACTAAACGGACAGGCGGCGCGTACCGAGTGCGCCTAGCCCAGCGGGTCTTCCCCAGGCTGGAGTCCCAGGGGGCGCCGCCCTTCCCCAAGGAGGCTTCCCTTGCCCTCCAACCGGATACGGAGCGGGAGGCCCCCCCTAGCCCGGAGGAGCCCGGAAAGGGGCTGGAGGAGGCGGCGGCCCGGGAACTGTCGGGGTCGCCTTGCCGGGCAGCTGGGGTGAGCCCGGGACCGCGCGGGCGGGAAGGTGCAGAGTGGAGGGCGGATGGCAGGGAGGGTCCCAGGCCCAGCTCCAGCCCTGCGAAGCCGGTGGGCACGGAGCTGCGCCGGGCGTTTCTAGAGCGCTGCCTCAGCTCGCCGATCTCCGCTGAGTCCTTCCCCGGGGGCGCCGCCGTGGCCGCTTTTTCTTGTTCAGTGGCACCAGCAGCCGCACCAACCTCGGGGGAGCAGTTCCAGCTGCCGCTCCGGGCACCGTTCCCAGAGCCCGCGCTTCATCCGGACCCCGCGCCCCTCTCGGCCACCGTGCACAGCCTGAAGCGACCCGCTGCTGGCGAACGCCGAGCCAAGGCTCCTCCGGGCTGCGTGTCTGGACCTGCGGCTGCAGGAGTCAAGAAGCCAAAGGCTATGAGGAAGTTGAGCTTCGCGGATGAAGTGACCACATCCCCTGTCCTAGGCCTGAAGATCAAGGAAGAGGAGCCCGGAACCCCGTCCCGGGGACTGGGGGGCAGCCGCACGCCACTGGGGGAGTTCATCTGCCAGCTGTGCAAGGAGCAGTACGCGGACCCCTTCGCGCTGGCTCAGCATCGCTGCTCCCGCATCGTACGCGTTGAGTACCGCTGCCCGGAGTGTGACAAGGTCTTCAGCTGCCCAGCGAACCTCGCCTCCCATCGCCGCTGGCACAAACCCCGTCCCGCAGTGGCAAACGCCGCCACAGTCTCCTCGATTGACGGAAAGCTTCCTCCTTCGCCCTCCCCAGATTCCGGGGCTGTTGCTTCTTTTCTGCTGGAGGGGAAGGAGAACAGCCGAGCAGAACAGACCGAAAATCAGCACCTGCAGGCCAGGGACAGCTCCGGGGCGGAGCAGCGCCCAGATAGCTCTGCGTCCCAGGGCCTCCAGGTGTTGTCCCACCTCGAGGCACCGCTGCCTCGGGTTCCCTACTCGGAGGGGGTATTGGGGCGCCGGGTGCCTGGGCCGGGCACTGCCCCTGGTGTCGGGGAACCCGAGATCTTCGTGTGCCCCTATTGCCACAAAAAGTTCCGCCGCCAAGCCTATCTGCGCAAGCACCTGGGCACTCACGAGGCGGGCTCGGCCCGTGCGCTTGCCCCAGGTTTTGGCTCCGAACGCGGTGCCCCACTGGTCTTCGCTTGCCCACTGTGCGGGGCGCACTTCCCGTCTGCAGACATTAGGGACAAGCACAGGCTGTGGCATGCTGTCCGGGAAGAGCTGCTCCTGCCAGCTTTGGCTGGGGCAGCCCCGGAAGCTCCGAGCCCCGGAGGGGCACCCGACGGGAGCGCTCAGCAGATTTTCTCGTGCAAGCACTGCCCGTCCACTTTTTTTAGCTCCCCGGGGCTGACCCGACACATCAATAAGTGCCACCCCTCAGAAAGTCGCCAGGTACTGCTGCTGCAGATGCCATTGCGGCCAGGCTGTTGAGGCCCGAGATGGGATAGATTGCGAGGTTGGCCCCGGAGGAAACAGATCATGGGGATTTCTGTGGGGCTTTGTTCAACTTGCAAGTTTACCCCATTTCCTTCCTATGTTTTCTCTCCTAAAAGTCCTAGTAGTCAATGTTCCGACATAGGAGCGGACAGCAAAATGTAAAATCCCTTTCTAGAGCAGGTATGTATATGGATAGTATAAAACATTCGCAGTCAAGAACTGTCAGCTTTAAATTCCTCTCACTTTCCCCACGAAAATAGGATTCCTTCCTTGCTCCCCAAACTCTGAAGATCCTAATGAATCCTATGACTTGTAATTCCTATGGAAAGTCGCTGTGAATGCGTGCATGTCTCAATGTCTACAAAGGATTCTAGCTACCCAAAAATGGTAGTCATCAATGTTTATTTTTCCTGTTGCTGTCGCAGACACCTATGTAGTTTGTCTCAATAGGGTCATATATCTTGCAGTGTTTTTCTGTGAATTAAAAGTTGTGATTGGTGCCAAACTTACGGGGTCGGGTGGTGGCCCGGGGAGGGGGGATTGTAGATTTAAGACCTGTGTCTGGCAGGCAGGAAATATTATAGGATGTTTGCGCGTCTGAGGGTTGTGGGGATGTCCCTGTAAGCTTTCCTTTTCTTAGTCCATTTTTAAGTTAGTGTTTGGAGGTGGGGAGGGTACTACTTTACAGGAAGGAGCGGAGGTACCTCCAAGATTCTCACCTTTAGCTGTTTTTTTGTGTAGTATTCAGCAAGAGATACTTTGAACCTTAAAAAAATAGCTTTTTGGAAATACACAACTCACTTTCTTAACTGTTTTAGTAGGGTTTCACCCAAATTGTTTAATGGTCCATTGTAAATCTCATACAGCATATTATATATTAAATTACATTCAGCTTAAGGAATATGTTAATACCTATAGTCCACTACGGAACAGAATGGCATTTCATTCAATATCCAGAATTTTTTCGGCAACATGTTTTAGAATTTTTTGTAAGCCACGTTTGGTGTACATTCTGTACCCATGCCCTTATAGCCAGCGTTTGGGACACTGGCTGAGTACTGCTTGACAGGTAGCTCGTATTTGTAAGATGCTTACCACCAAATAAATGTACATAGCTGGTGCTTTGTTGTGTTCTGTCTGTCTTAAGAATCCCATTAAACACAGCCTATTTTCCAAAGCCACATCTTATGTTCCCAAAGCCAGTATCCTACTTTAGAATCTTAGTGACCCACTTAGACAGAATACGGACAGGAGAAATTATATTTTGTAAATGAATGTAATGGTGAGGAAACGCAATGGGAAAATTCCCTTTGAAGTATGGCTGCACAAACAGAATTCCAAAAGGCAAAGCATATGCACTATTCTTTAAATCTAAAGACATTTTACCAGCACAAAATGTCAACAGAAATGTGTGGGGATTGGCTATGGGAGTGGTGGGGTAGGTAGGCTGGGTGGAGGAGGAAAGAGGGGGAAAAACTGAGACAACTATAATAGCATAAATAATAAAATATTAAAAAATTTAAAATACTTTTTTAAAAAAAAAGCTAATGTTATCTGAAAATGAAAAAAAAATCATGTTAACTGTGCTAATTAACTTCGCTATTTCAGGTTGGTATTTTCACTCCATTGTTCCCTATCCTCAACCCATTAGCTGTTCACTAAACACCAAACCAGACCAAACCTCTATAGAGACCTGTAACCAGTGACTTTGATCCTTCTCTTTGTAACCCTTCGCCTTGGCTGTGGGAAACAGTCTGTGTTGTTTTGTCTTGTTCCCAGGGCCATTTGTTTATCTCCTTAGGAATTTAAGTTTATTTTCTATATCACTTCATAGGAATTGGTTTCGATTTATAAGAAAATAACTTAAGTGCACAGGTTTTAGAAACTGTTAAAAGTCTTTTTCCTGAATGTATAGTATAAAGCAAAGTAAATGTAAGAAATCAAAGCAGCATGAGGTGGGGCTGCGATAAACTGACGCCTTAACCAAGTGCGCTGGATGGAGTTTCCGGCCGCCCCTTACGGAGGTGTAAAATTTCCTGTATTTTTAATGACTGTGGTTGGATCCCTGAGAAATAAGTTAGGGGTGCATCCTGAGAATTCAAATCCATTTTTCATGACTAAGATAACCTTAGTTTATGCTTCACATCTCTCCCTTAATCATATAACCCTGATTATTAAATCTGAAAAGATATAAAAGACAAAACACTCGTGGACATAAGTGATAATAATTTTTATTGTATTACTAAATATTATACCATATATATTTTTTCACTGTTACAAATTTGTAGATACTACATGAATGATGATATATAATTTATATTTTAGAGTCTGCTAGTATGATGTATTTACACATGCAGTTAGTACCGATGTCATGCTACATTTCCTTAGGAGATGCCCGTTTGAAACAAAATATAAGCAAAATGTGAGTAGCTTATTTAATGTAGGAAAATACTTCTGAAGGGTGGAATGTGTACCAACCTGCACCTGCAAGTTCAGTATTAACATTAGATTTAATTTAGACTCCTGGGCCATGTTCCTTTTTTAAAAAAATACACACAATTTAATTAACACATTTATATTAGAAAAGTTTTTTCCTTCTTTTCTTTCTTTCTTCTTCCCAAGTCCCCCTTCTTGGTACTTAAGAAAGAACACAGACACACCAGGATCTACCAGCCAATAATAAAGGGGCACAATCTCAAAACAAATGGCATTTAACAGTGATACCATTTAAAAAGCGAAACATTTGAAAAACACTGAAGCTAAACATAAATCAAAGGTCAGCACAGTGATTTTTCTGGTTATTAGATGTGGAATCACCTGCACAGCTAAAAAACAAGGCATTGCTTTGGGAAGAAGTTAATGCTAAAATTATTTCAGATTTTGAGAAGCTAAAAGACCATTTATTTTAAGTGTTTTGTTTTCATAACAAGTAATCCATACATATCCTGTGTATTAACAGATCTGCAACTTTTACTATAGCTTTACAAATGCTTAAATTTAAAACTTTACATTTGTAAAAAAAGTATACATTTACTGAGCCCATGAAGTTGCAGGAGGGCATGATAAAATAATGAGAATTATCTGTCCAATTATATTTTGGTTCCGAGTTAATCATGAAATTAAAAGTACGATTACTTAGACATAATTATCTAGAAAGGAAAGGGGTGTTGAATAAAACTCCCCCAAATATGGCAGTTGGAGTGTGGGGGGAAAAACCAACTGAATAAGCAATTCAAATCTAAAATATGAAGTTACAAATTATTTAAATCCAGTGTTTTTTTTTTTTCTTAACAATTAATGTTCAGGAAGGAACATGCATGTTATGGCAAACGAGAGGGCCCGAAAGGGTTAACACTATATGCATGCTAAGGTAGCTACTGCTGATCACTGCTGGGCTGCTTGTCTCCTTAGGATTTATTGGCTGAGCCAGAGGAACGACGCAGCTTCATGGACATACGGCTTTTGCTAGTTCGAGGAGACATTGGAGAGGCCAGGTCAGCCCCATCTACCTGCGTTGCTGTGGGAGTTTCACTGGGTAGAATCTCTGGGTAGGAGCCTGTGGGAAAAAGCAAGAGCATTAGGTCATCTAGCTTCTCATCCCATAACAAACAACCTTTTGCTACTGATCTGTAGCAATGGATCCCAACCTTTAATGAGGTCTTTTGAGAGAAAAGAGCAAGCCCAAAGCTTGCTTGCTACAACAATCTACTAATACTTTATTTAAAACACAATGACCTGGTGGCTCATGTCATCGTATTAGCGAAAAAGCGCCAATCCTTATTTCCAGAGCCAGAACCAACCAGACAGCTCCCCAGAAAAAGCAATAGGAAGCAAAATCTTTGGGCCAGAAAGGACAGGGATCCAAAGCACCATTAGCATGCAGGGAAGGGCTTAAGAAGCAGGTAAGGACCAGTTCCTGTCTCTAGGGTATAGGGTATAATCAAGAAAAGGGCCTTCGTTGCTCAAACTTGAAAATAACAATACCAATCAGTTCCAAAAGGAATTCAGCACTATGAGACCATTACACATGCTATGTGTTAAAATGTGCTTTTAAGAAGGAGCAAGACAAATTCCAGGAGGAAGGAAGAGGACAAGAATTCACATGTGAAAGTCAGTCACGAAGACAAACTGACTCCTCAAAATGTCTCAATTTAGAAGAGATACGCAAGGCTTTTCTTTTCCTTAACTTAAACTTTTCCAATGACACTATCCAGTCCTAGCAAATAGGTAACAAGTAGACTTTGTATAACAAGAAATTATACAAATTTAGAAGAAACAAAGCAAGTTCAAATTAGAAAATTCTTTGTGTCATTTATAAAGTAGCTCTTTATCTCTGTACTTTATTGCCATGAACTATAATTCTTTAATATACAGTAACTCTACAGGACTTCACACATTGTAGGCTTTCAAATATTTTCTGAATGAATAAATGAATAAGAAATTACATTAAAAATAAAAGCCCTTCAAAAAAAATCAGCAAACACAACAGAATAACAAAAATTTTTTAAAATTCCATATATTTTTAGGCACTTTATTCCAAATTTTCTGGGTCTTTTGTATGTGAAAATTTTCTTTATGTGTGTCACAGACAGACAAACACACATCATGCAGGTTGCGGGCTTCAATGTACACGTCTCCCTACTCTGTAGGGAAGACTTTGGCATGTTTGTTAGCCAGTGCAGCCCCTCACTCACAATTCGAGCTCGGAGTTACACCAGCACTTGCAAATAATAAAACATTTGTGCCTAAATTTAAGTTATTAATATTTATAAGCAAACACAAGACCACTGAATAAGGGATACAGGTCCTACTGAGAAGTATCACTTTATTAAGAACGTGTCCTGGTAGAACACTTCAAAATCTTTTTAAGGCCAAATGTTCTAATTATACTGATGAGAAAACACATATTGTCAAAAGAAAAATATTTTATTACTCAAAATCCAAGTCAATTAACCTCCTTTTCAAAATAACTTCTCCAACCTTCTTTCTTTTCTAATTGAAATGAGGTTGGCCTTCCAAATACAGGGAGGAGGAAATGCATTTCTGTTCACCTTTACCCCTCCTGAAGATCTGAACTGGTTGATATTGGACCCATACTGGGAAACCTAGAGGAGAATATGAATCCATGGCCCTTTCAGGAAAGCACTGCAGATGGACGGTGGAAGGAAGGTGGAGAGCAGTCGCTCATGCTTTTCTGGTAATGCATACGGTTCCCGGCCAGTCATCACAGGCCTTCCCATGGCTATTTACCTTGAGATGGCCAATGTTTTCTAGCGGAGGTTTTGGGAGGAAGAGAACTATCACTGCATTTCTTTCTTTGTTGTAAATGAAGAAATGGAGTAGCGAGCAGAAGTGAGAAAACAAAAGAGAAGATAGGTAACAGATAAGAGAGACACAGTGCAGAATTTTACAGGTGTTAACTGAGGAGCAGAGAAGAGAGTAATCAGGTTTTTAATATGAAATACAATTGGTCATGCAACGTGTTAGGGTGATGATGTTTCACAATGGATATTGCTTTGTAAATTCAGATGGTATACTTACCAACTAACAAGTTCAAATAGGGAAAAAGAAAAGAAAAAAAAAGTCTATGAGAGATACTATAAACATCTACCTTTCAAAGTGTTCACTGTGCTGGCAGCATGTTATCCTGATCACTCAGTCATAAAAACTCTACAGCTATGCTACCCAACATGCTAGCCATAGCTGCCACATTAATTAAGTTAAAATTAAATAAAAATAAATAATTGGCTTCTCAGTGCACTAGCCACATTTCAAGTGTTCAGCAGGCACATGTGGTTTAGTGGCAACCATATTAGACACTGAAGATACAGAATATTTTCATCATCACCGAAAGTTTTAGGAGAACACTGCTTTACAGTGTGCCAAATTCAAAGAATATTTTTCTCAAAAAATGGGAATTCCCATGTGTCCCTTGCTGCCTTCCAAGTGCAGGCCCCCTTTAGTAAACTGAGAGTCAAAGCAGGCTTTTTAGTGTGTGTGGCATGTAGCTGTGAGTGCCTCCTCATGTATTAGCAAATATTTATGGTATATATTTAGCATATCCGAGCTCTGTAAATAATTTACAGTAGAGAGATCTCCATTTTACATGTAAACAATACAGTGATACCTAGACTTCATGTCACATCCGATTCTAAGTACTGATTTATATCACCTGAGTCATAAACAATGTTTATTTATTTCTGTTATTAATATATCCTCAAGTATAAAGTTTAAACAGTATCTATGGATTCCTATGTTTATGCATGTCATATCTGTTACAAACATTGGTGCATTACACAGACTGTGTCCATATCTTGATGGTATAATAAATTGATTCATATAGATTACAATGCATTATTATTACAAATAACATGATGAACATGACTTTTGGGGTTTACACTAATTATAAAAGGGAACTCAATGAATTGTCTGTGTATTGTGGCTTTGTTTGTGCTGCCTGCGGACAGGTATGACTGGTTTAAAACTGCTATAGTTATAGGGTAAATATAGCCTTTAAAAATAGTGTGACTTTGAAAACAATTCCAATTAATACTGAACTAAGAGGCAATGTGAAGTGTTAGAAAGCATGGGAACAGGTTAGACGGACCTAGGTTCAATGTCAAGTTTGTCAGGTTACTAGTTGTTGGATTTTGGGCAAACTGACTTGAGACAGTTTTCTTATTCGTAAAATGGAGACAATGCGAACCGCATAATAAAGCTGCTAAACAGGTAAGAGTGAAAATTAATAGACTTTGAATCATAACAAATGAGGATTAGAAAGAAGGGATAGAAATTAGAAATATTTTTGAAGAAAATGACCACTTACAAAATATAATTATTGAAATGTGGAGAACACCACATACTGGTAAGTTCAGTTTTGGGGAAATTAAAGAATTTACCTACTTTTATGCTGATATTCCTAACAAAATACAACCATATATTAAAGGATGCAGATTACTCAAATAATCTTACTGCTTTAATATTGTTAAAGGAGTTGATAAGTGATTAAGATAAACATGGATGCATCACGGAGTGCCATAAAGGCAATAACACAATTTAAAATAAAATAGTACAAAAATACAGGCAAATAAGTGGTTTCATTTTAATATATTCAAGAACTCCCATTATTGCAGATTTAGAACATATCAGTCTAAGCTTGTCATGTTTTATCTCCTTACAAATGGGAAAACTGGTTTTAAGACAGATTAATTTGTTTGAGATCATGCAGATAATAAATAGCGCTAGGATTTAATCCAGATCAGTCTGATTCCAGAGCCCATACTTCTCCATGGTAACCTTAAAATTATTAAAAAAAAAAAAAAAGACGACCATGACGAAAGAAAAAAGGTTTTTCAATGAGTGGAAAAGTAGAGCCTTCAAAATAAAAATCTTTAACAATTTCTAATTTGTAAATATGACATGTTATTGAGCAATTTCTCTCCTCTGTCAACAGCAAGAGCAGGCTGAAATCTTTTTTGACAAAATGGGTAATTATAATAGTTGAGATCATGGACTCTCAAGTCAGACTTTGGCAAAGCTATTTTTTTTTTTAATCTCACAGAATTGCCATGAAGATTAAATGAGAGAATGCATGTATAATAACACAGTGCCTGGCACTCAGTAATTGCTCGATTATTATTCTGGACCTAAAATATATTCTTTTGGATCACTTCAGAGGCTGGAAAGAAAAGTTTAAAATAACTTTTAAAGAAGGACATTGAGCTAAAAAGGTTACCTACAGCAATGGCTAAGTTTTGATGATTCACTCTATCCAAAGATTCAAAGCGATGGATCTGACCATCTTAATGCTGGCCCACCTACATGTGGCAATACAGATTTTGTGAAGTAATAGTGAAATAGGTTCGAATGAAGGAAGATTAAATGCAAGTCTAAGTCTTCAGAATCACTCTTATCTAAAGCCCTTTTTTGATGGCACAGAAATATTTGAATCTGATTACTAATTTTTATAATATTTAAATAGGAATCTGTTTTCTAAAAGAAATTATACAGTTGTATGTAGGTAAGATGTATGTATATTTATATGTGTATGTGTATATATATGCATATGGTAAAGACCGTCAAACACCATTCAATCCTTCAATTTTTAAAGTACTAAAAATTCTAACTTCATTTGCAGAAAAACAAATTCAAGGGGAGTTAATTACTAGCACAATTAAAGTCAGAGAATATTAGAGGTAATTCTAGATATACTACACAATAAACATTATAAATTTTTATGGCTGATAATATTAAAAAATACAACACTGGAAGAAATAGGTGTTATTTTTAATGATGAAATTGAGAAAGATGATATTTACTGTGCATTTTCAGCAAAAAAAATCCTGTTTCTTATTGGCATTCTATAATTTATTTTAATTTTAAAAGAAAGAGTTGATATGAAAAGACAATGTGCTGTTAGGGAAAAATACCTAGATTTTGAACTACCAATGTAATTTGGCCAAGAAGAGGAGTAATTTCCTTGTCAAGTTTAGAGTTAGAGGAGAGGTATTCATGAATATAAAAAAAGTTTAAAGAGGTCACTGTAAAACTTTTGATGTTTTCCACACACACGCCTGACAAAGATAAAGGGATTTTTTTCCTGTAATTTTTTTTTTAAAATAAGGGACAAGACAATCTAATAATGTTTTAATGTAGTTATCGTGTGTCACACTTTGTTGATCTGCCATATCGCCCCTCAATGACCTTAGGGATAAAAATAATTTCCCTTAAGTATCAGTTCTACTGCCACAGACAGAGTCCATTTTGAGAAAACATGGTTATGAAATTTACGGATCAACTATGATGCACCAAAAATGTTTTTCATGTCTATTTAAATAACACTAAAAATTATCTAAAAAGAAAAGTTCTCTTTTGGATTTCAGTGTCATCACAGTTGGTACATTACTGTTAATCAGAAAGTAGGTTTTAGATAATCTTAATCATGTCAACTTAAAAAAATGGTATTTTTCCACACTATTCCACTGAATAGAATGATAACACTGGTTAGAAAGATTACATTCTTTATATGATTATCATACTGGCATATGATTTAAAACTTAAGTTGATTTCACTAGCAATTATATATGCATTTCCTCAGTGTGGCAAATTTTATCATATGTTAAAAAGTAAAAAAGAACCAAAAAACTGAACACTATTATGTAATTTTTGTAAACTGTAAGTCAGGTCCATATTGCTATTATGTGGCTTATTTCATGTCTTCTCACTTCTGCTTTGATTTATAACTTTAAAGGGAGCTCTATATGTATGGATGTTTACGTATAGATAAATCAAAATGAGGTGAATGGAAGAAAAAAATAAAACAATCATCCTTCAGATAACAGAATGTTTTTGTTACTGTAGAAGTAAATATTCTTTTATATTGTTCTGAACTGAAAACCACTCTGCTAAAAATTTCTATCTTTAATAACTATAAAAGTCTATAAAAATGTATTTGGTGATACTAGACCAAGCTATTTACAGGTAAAAACACCCTCTTAAATATTAGTGTTTGTTTCTTATAGTTCCTAAAGGCAAAGACAATTTTGAAAAATTAACCGAACACTGCCCTGACTGGTGTGGCTCAGTTGGTTGGACGACATCCCGCAAAATGAAGGGTTGCCGGTTCAATTCCCAGTCAGGGCGCATGGCTGGGTTATGGGTGTGTATGTGCCAGTTGGGCATGTAACAAGAGGCAACTGATCAATGTTTCCCTCTCACGTCAATGTTTTTCTCCCTCTGTTTCGCTCCCCAAATTAAATGAAAATAAGTTGTTGCCTGGTATTAGTTTTACATTAAAATTCACATTTTCACTATTTAGATAACTGTAAGTTTTACGTTAAACAAGTTGTAGAATAAATACTGAAATACATTAAAAAATGAAGCCAACAGAGCCTTGACTTGGTTGCTGTGTCTTCCTTTACTAATGCCTCAGAAAGTGAGAATACTATTTACTTCTCATATTATATATCTGCCAAAATATGTAGCATAATATGCAAAATATGAATGGAACAGTAAGAAGAGGAATATGCAGGGCTCCAGCTGGTAAACAACCACAACATTAAAAATGCCACCCTATATACATTTCAGGGGAAAAGTTAGTCTGAATGGGGTCCCATTATCAACATTTTTCAGTTGTGAAACTTATAGCTTGACTATATGATATGCAAAAGTATTATTCATATCTACTTTAATAGTGTAGTCTATTTATCAGATACTCTCTATTAAATTGACATTTCCAGGTATACTTAACTAGTTTTTATTTTATTGTTCATTAATGTACTTTTATTACCTTTCTTTTACCATCTGTCTTTCTGCCAAACTGAGTAATTCTAGATAGTATCAATCCATTGAAGTGAATCTTATACTTTTTAATCTCTCTTTCAAAAGATTCAACCTAGTCTTAATATAATTTTCTCACTGCTAAGTCTTTTATATTAATCAAAAGGGCTCTAAGTTTTAGGTAAAATTATTTTATAATGGCCAATTAAATGGTGACAGAAATGGAAGCTTTAATTTCAATAACTAAACCTCAATTGAGAATTACAGTAATTTTTTCCCAATAAATTAGACAAGAAAGGAGTACTGTGCCTCTTAAACTTATGTAATATAGGTATAATATAAAGAGAATTTGAAGGCTTACTGTAATGAACTTCGAGTATATTAAATTCTCTTTCCCTGCTTCCTTTGAACACCATTAAAATAGTCACTTAAAAAAAAATCCTCATCCAAGGACATTTTCCCATTTTAGAGAAAGAGAAAGGGAAAGAGAGAGAAAAACACTGATGTGAGAAACACTAACTGGTTGCCTACTGCACACACATAGAGCGAGGATCTTATGCGCCCTGACTGGGGACTGATTGAATCTGTAGCCTACGTATGTGCCCTGGCCAGGAATCAAACCATCAACCGTTTGGTTACGGGATGATGCTCCAACCAACCAAGCCACACCGGCCAGGGCAAAATAGTCATCTTTGTATTTCAGGTGCCTAGTACAGTGCAAGGCACACAACAGGATAACTATTTGATGAGTTAAGATAGCCAATAACAATGCAACACATTATAAAATACAAAGACATACCATTTTAGTTCAGTAGTACTACTTTCTCATGCTGAGGAACAAAGAAGGTTAATACAATAATGTTTAGCTAATTTCAACCATGGGTTTTATTATTAGTTCTTTTTATCCCAGAACCAGTGTTAGTGTTTCATGCAAACTTGGGTTAGTAAATATAATTCTGGAAAAAACTTAGTGACAACTTCTGAAATGTTTAGTATGAACCAGGGCAGTGTTAAGTTTGCTTATTGTTTGAGTTACAAGCTTAGTGCTTGCTAATTTTTGAGAAAGGAAACAGGGGAAGAACAAAGAATGTTTTGGTTGACACTTTGTCTTACCTTCAGATAAACAGAACTGATATTTAATGATCTAAAGAGGGAAAATAAAATAAATGAAACAATCATAAGGAGTGCAAAGTATTACAGAATAGGAAGGCCACGAGTCATTTATTTTCTTACTGATTTCTTCAAAATTAGTTAATAGTAAAAATGCAGTACCCTCTTATAATCTTTAAATATTATCAAATAACTCGGTTTTAAGCAGTTATAAATCTAGACCATTTAACTTCATTTGTAAAATTAGAGATAAGGCAATATTTTTGGCCATAAAATTTGATACTCTAAAGTTGACAGAGTGCATGCTCAACTTGTGTTTCTTTTGCAGATACTTCCTTCAGTAAGGGTTCCGTGAAACACAATAGTCACTGCCCATTAGCCCAGATAACATGTGGTACATGTACTTCTGTGAAGACTGCTCACTTTCAAAGGAACTTCATTTAGGTAAAAGAAAGTATAAATCAAATTTATAAGCCAGATTCAACAATTAAATAGTGATGAAAAATTTATATTTTAATGCTGAAACTGGAATTTTATTCAAGCAAGTTTTATATTATTTGAAGAGTTTTTAGAACAAAAGGGTATTGCATTTCAAGTTCAAATAATGACAAGTAACTAATACTTGCTTTTAATCTTACCGGCATCAGATGGTAAATGATGGTAGGGAGCTGGAGAAAAAACCTGTGTTGCAAAATCTTCAAATGTCGTTGGTTCTAAATGGTGCTGGACAATTGTTTGCAGGTATCGTGCTCTCTCCTCATAGCTGATTTCCTTCAGTTAAGGATGAAGTTAAATGCAGCTCACATTGGGAAAGAATAGAGCTCATCAAAAAGGACTACTGCGACTGCTAAGCCAATAGATCTTGATAAATATAACTACTGGTTAACTATTCTTGCATATATTAAAAGTATGGCTTTTTAATGAGTTAAAAATATGGTTTTAAACATAAGTTTACACTTTAGGATACTACTGTAAATGGAGCTTAACAGACATTTATTTGAAAATAATTATAATACTAAACTGTTGGAAGAAAGTTAAGTTTACTTGAGAAAAGATTCAACTGCTATCAGGTCAGCCTAGGCTCATCTTATCTTTTTAATCAGCTTCAGATCTGCAGATTTACTCTGAAAAGCTACACAATAAATATCACACTGCTTAAAATACTATGTCTGAAATTCTGTATTTCTCATTTGTAAAGATTTATTGTGAAAAATTCCTGCATATCTTCCTCATTTTCTGAAATCTCTGCATTTTCCCAACAATTGTTCTCACTTTGAATGAAGACTGCTGTTGCTATAATCCTCGAATAACTCCATGCGGCTAAGATAAATACATAGTTGAATCTGTATGTCAGGAAAAAATACCTAGTCAATTATAACACTGAAACAAGCAGGAATATTTGCAAAGAGACCACAGGACTCCTAAATACTGTCTAACAAAGCATCTACAGGGCACTGACACTGACAGAAAAATACTGTACTTCCCTTTCACCACATTTTCTTCTCTGATATTATTGACAAGCAACCAGTACCTTGAAGTGTTGTTGCTTTTGAACAACCCACTCCAGGCTTCCTGTTTCAGCAGGCCTGATTGTGCTGTTAGCACAGAGAGGGCGAGAAAGAGAGAGAATATTTCTGTTGTTCATGAAAGCAACTATGGAAATGGCTGTCAAAATGTAGAGCAGCAGGCAGCAACATACAATTATCAGGAAAAACTCACATGCTGACTTCATGTCGTATAGTTCCTGAACTGAGAAATCAGTTAACCTTTCTTCCACAACTTTAAAAAGTTTTCCTGCTGTACTCAATATGCTATGTTGATAGGTTGTACATAAGACATTTAAATAAGCATAAAGAAAAATAAAAATTTACCTACTGTTTTCTTCCCCACGAGTTTCCCAAAACCCATTTAAATATTTTGTCCTCAAAATTATTTATTCTTTAAAAAAAAATTACAATTCAATTACTGTGGTTCTACAATTCTAGAAATTGTAGCCCAAGTCTACAACCAAGACCAAGGAAAAAAAGTTGGGAAAGATAATTTAAAATGCTAATTCAATGGGAGATACCGTAGCCAGTTACATTTCTAAAAGGTTATGAAGGAGAGGAAAAAGAGCATAAGAGTGAAGGTAAGACTATATTCAATAGGTACTTGACTTAGACTGTGATATCTTTTGCCATCTAAATGGCTTGAGTACTCTCTTCATGCATTACGATTTATTTTATGCATTGAAATAGTCTGAATTCCAATTCCTTGCCATCCATTATTTTCAATTCTGTACAACTGAAGTTGAACTTCAAAAGAATTTTACCTCTGAAATGGGTAGCAAGAGGACAAGATGCTATATTAAAATAATCAGTGGTAAGTATTTTATGGAAGAATCATATAGATATTTTTGAGTGTTACCACTGGAACGAAATATAGCACACTTTTAAAAGAGGGTATATGGTTATAAATGGAAGAGGATGAAACTGATGGTTCAATCTAAATAATACCACATATCTCACAACTTGTTGGAAAGTACTTTTTTCATTGGGGGAGATTCACAGCTGCCGAATTTTCTGCAGTTAATAGAGTCCTTTGATTCACAGCAGTGCCCCTTGTACAAAAAATACTGGCCTTTGTGTATTACCAGAAACTAATTTTCTATTTGGCTGAAAAGGGAAAAATGGGGTTATTGCTTCTCCCTCCTACAGAGCTTTTCATTATGCCTGATGCACTCAACTTCTAAGCTCTTCTGAGAAAAAAAATAACTGAAGAGGCAAGAGGTAGAAAAATGAGCTTGTTAGCACATTAGAAGTGAAGTATCTTGGTGGGCCCTAGAAATTCCCAGTGGTGTGTTAACTTATCACTCTATGCATGCTGGCACTGAGAGTCTCCCAATTGATCACTCTCTTTTCGCACCAAAGGTGCTGCCAGGAAGCAAAGGCTGAAGGCCCACAGGAGAACAGTCTGCTATCAAAACAAGCTGTTTTTAAAAGTCTGCTTGAATGGGTAAAATGCTTCATGAAAAGTAGGGTGGAGACACCTACCTGCTTTTAAAATGCTCTACTTTCAGCAGGCCTATAAATGAAATATTTTACTTTATCTTATTATATTTAGAGTTTACACAAAAATTAAGCAGAAGGAAAGCAAATGTTAATATTTCTAAAGCAGGGAGGATATTTCCAATGTAGTAAAATTTATTAAAGCAAGAAATGACTATCTAGATAAAATACAGTTTGGAGTGTAATTCTACTTCATTATACAAAAGGAGATTTATAAAATTCTAAATAAACCCTAATATAAAGCTATACAAGCTAAAATTATCCAGGTACAATGTATTCATTTTATATAAAAACACATGATGTACTTAATAAAATTACAAAATATCTTTATTAGTGAAAATGATGCTTTCTAAAATAATTTTAGAAGAGTGAAACAATCATTAATGGTTGAATTTAAATGAAAAACTGCAGCACTTGTAACAAATTAGGCAGGCTAACATCTGAAGTTTTCTTTTTGGGGTGTTATCTTTGGAAAACACTGCTAGTTTAGTAAATAATTACAGTCCACAGTAACGCACCTTCTAAAAATTCTTTATAATTTTCACAGTTTGATGTGGCCAAATAAATAACGAGATCAAAACAAACCAACCCGATCTATAGTAGTTACCTCTTTTCCTCTTTTTACTTTGGAAAACACACAGCATTAAGGAGATTTAATGAGCTCTGAGTACTTAAACCACAGTCCTAAGTCCACAAACAAGGTGCTTTTTGTGACAGAGATAATGATAAAAGTCCCAAACGGCGCTGTTAGCATCTGCAATGGTAACCATAATCCAAAGAGGTTAATTCCTGTATCTCCTATAATAGGTTAGACAAAGTTAGACACTTATTCCTTAAAAGGCAGCTCTCAAAGATATCAGTACCTATAAATTCACTGGCATACACAAACTTGAGGGCTAGCAACAACAGGATAGATAGCTCAAGCTACGTCCCTACTGTAAGTGTATGCTGCCACTGGCATTCGAATTAAAAAAATGAAATGGATGAGATGATAAAAAGCTAATGGTAAACTAACAAACTCAGAGTGAAATTTAAAGTACATGTCTAAGCTGAATTAAAAAGGTTTTTATTGTAAATTTAAAACCACCAAGCCAAAACTAGCTAATAAAAAGCCATTTGATGAGGCAGACTTTTTAGCTGGTAGGAATCTTTAATACAAAACTAGCCAATCAAAAGAAATAACACACAGGTGCTGCAATCACAGCAATATAATTATCCACTAATCCTCCTTCCTTCTACTTTCTGCAAAAGCAGAAAAGGGGGGAAGGAATATTACTATTCTAAAAATAATAAAGGGAACCAAACATTTTCTATAGTATAAAGTTTAAACCTAATCTGTACTTCATAATATTAAGTTAACATTACCATTCATTTTAAGTAACTACTATTGATTTTAAACTTATGTATGAAATTACTTGTGGTCTTCTGTCACTGTGTCAAGACCAGCTGTTAAGAAATTGGGGTTCAATTTCAGCCCAGTTCTGGAAAAAGTGTGCATGAATTCTCTGTGCCACAGTTTATCTGTGTATTAAATGGGAATACCACCACCTGCTCCTATTTGTGTCACAGGGATGTTGACGATAAAGGATATAAATACAGGGTAACCCAAAAGTCCCCCTACGTCTGTGTGAAAAGAGTTGATTTTGTCCTCTGGGTCAAGCCTTTGTAAATAGCAGATGCTGTCACCATGAGATAATTTTCAATGTCAGTTTAAGAAATATTTGTATTTACATGCAAGAACTCTGATAATATTTCTTGTTTAGAGTATGAACAGAGGGACTTTTGACTTAATTTGGATGAGAGGAAACTGATTTCTATGAGAAAAAAAGACTATGAAAAAGATACTGCAGAATGTTAAATAGTATCATATTTTTTGGTTTTGCTAATGTATAGGAAAACAGATAAAAGGCAGATTTGGTTTTAAAGTTTTAAAGAACTTCTTTTTAAAGGAGAACCCTTCATGCTCCACAATAAATCTCTTAATAATACAATGTAATTTTGAACTTTTCGTACTGTCAGAAAAGGCAAAACTCTCAGTTTTGCTATCACTACTTCCAGTCAAGACGGCGGAGTAGATAAACTCTGTGCTCACCTCCTCCCAGGGGCACATCAAAATTACAACTAAGTTCCAGAACAACCATCACTGAGAACGATCTGAAGACTAGCTGAACTGAAGTCCAATAACCAAGAACACAAAGTAGCAGCCACAATGACACTTGCAGGCAGGGTGGAGACACAGAAAGAGCAGGTCCCATGCGATTAAGAATCCGGGTGGATATCCTGGACGCAGAGGTCTCACCTGAGGAGTGAGGGGTCCCCGCCCGACACCTGGCTCATCGGCCTCGGGTTGAAAAGAGGAGTCCCCATACCATGTGGCTTTGAGGCCTGCAGCTGAGTAGAATGAAGGGCTTCTGGAACCCCAGGCATTCCCCTTTACGGAGCCACGGACGGACTCAGCTGCTCGCAGACTCACTTGCTCTGACTTCCAGTCCGAGGGCTGGGGTGTGCAGGGGTCAGGGAGTTCCCTCTAGGGACAAAGTGCTGGCGGGCACCACTGCTCCTTTGTTGAACCCTCCCCTCACCCATCCCTCAGGAGCAGGTGGGTGCCAAACAACCTGGCTAACACTCTGCCGCATCCTGGTGACTACCTGAGATCCCACTCCCCCCAACTCTCCAGCTGCTGGAGCTTCTTCCAGGGGTTATTCCATAAAACCCAAACAAGCAGCAGTTGGCCTCAACGTGCCCTGTACCTCTTGCTAAGTGGCCCTAAGCCTGGTACAAGTGTTGATTGGTCTCAACTTGTACTGTAACTCCCACCAGGTAGTCCAAAGGCTGGCAAAAGCTTTTGCCAGTGCTGTCTGGAACATGGCTTGAACTAAGTGGGTTCCGGCACAAGAGGTGGCTGGCCTCAGCTCACATCATGGTGCCCACCAAAGGATCCCAAGCCTGGCACCAGTGGCAGCCGGCCTTGGTTTGTAGTGTAACCTCTCCCAAGCACCTCCGAGCCCAGTACAAGTGGCTGCCATCTGAAGAGCACTTTAGTAGTTCCCAGCAGGTGGCCCTAGGCTGAGCACAAACATCAGCTGAACGTGGCCTGAAAGGGAGCCCTTCCCACGGCCTCGGAACCAACACACCTGGTGGAGGGCTTCAGATCACGCCCGAGCACCACCCGACCAGTTCCACAAACAACATACCTGAAGGGCAGGCTCGAGGGTACCAGAGCACCACCACTAAAGCAACTCCTGCTCCATGGGGTCACCTCTCACACAACAGCTTGTCTACTGTAGTCACTGGTAGCCCTCACAGCCTGTCCGACTGAGGGTCAATCCCACCCACCAACTGGCTCAAAGCAGTCAAGGCACAACAACAGGAGGGTACACGTAATCCACACAAGGGACACTCCTGGACCTCCTGGCTCAGGCGAACAGGAAAACTGCACCGCTGGGCCTCACAGTACACCTATGACATAAGGCCGCTCTGCCAAGACAGGGAGATGTAGCAGATCTACCTAATACATAGAAACAAACACAGGGAGTCACTCAAACTGGGGAGGCAAAGAAACATGGCCCTAATGAAAAAACAGGAGACATTTCCAGAAAAAGGGCTCAACAAAATGAAGACAAGCAATCTACTAGATACAGAGTTCAAAACACTGGTTATCAGGGTGCTCAATGAACTTGGCAGAGGAAAACACTGACAATTAGAACAGAAAAGAGAATGGTTTGAGGGACCTCTGGGACATCAAGTGTAATATCATTCGCATCATAGAGGTAGCAGAAGGAGAAGAGAGAGAACAAGGGATTGAGAACCTGTATGAAGATACAATGACTGAAACACTCCTAACTGGGTGAAGGAAATAGACATATAATACAGGACATGCAGAGGGTCCCAAACAAGATGAACCTAAGGGTGCCCACACCAAGACACATCATAATTAAAATGCCAAAAGTAGATAAAGAGAGAATCTTAAAACATCAGAATCAAGAAAAAGAGTTCCACATAAGGGAGCTCTCATAAGTCTATAAGCTGACTTTTCAACAGAAGATTTGCAGGACAGAAGGGAAAGGCACGAAATATTCAAAGTGATGAAAAGCAAGGACCTACAACCAAGATTACTCTACCCAGCAAAGCTATCACTAGAATTGAAGAAATAGTTTCCCAGTCCAGAAAAACACACATGCACAAAATGAGAGGAGTTCACCACTAAACCAGTATTATAACAAAAGTTAAAGGGACTTCTTTAAGTAAAATAGAAAAAAAAAATCAAATACACACATAAGAAAATAAAGGAAAGAAAAATATTCTCTCTGACAAAGGCAAACACTTAGAAAAAGCAGTGCACCAACCAACACTAAAGCCAGTACAAAGGTTAAAAAGCAAAAGTAGGATTACAACAGTAAATTAAAGGATACACACACACACACATACACACACAATGAAAGTAAAAGATAATGACAAAACAATGTGGACAGGGTGAGTAACAATGGTAGTAGGTTTAGAATGTGTTTCCACTTAAGCAATCATCAACTTAAAGTAGACTGCTATACATATAGCTTGGCATATATGAAGCACATGGTAACCACAAACCAAAAATCTACAAGAAATATATACAAGAAACAATGAGAAAGGAATCCAAACATGACACTATAGAAACCATCAACATACAAGAGAAGAGATAAAGAGGATGAAAACCACCCCCACGAAGAACTGAAAATACAGAAAATAAAATGGCAACAACTACATATCTATCAATAATTACTTTAAATGTAAATGGACTAAATCTCAAATCAAAAGACAGGGTGGCTGAATGAATAAAAAACTAAGACTTGTTCATATGTTGTCTAAAAGAGGTCCACTTCAGATGGAAAGACAGACTGAAAGTAAAGGGATGAAAAAAAGGCATTTCATGGAAATGGAAACAAAAAAAGGTGGGGTAGCAATACTTACATAAGACAAAATAGAAATAGACTTAAAACAAGGGCTGCAACAAGAGACAAAGGCGGTATTTAATAATGATAAAGGGATACATCCACAAGAGGAAGTATCTCTCATAAACAAACTAACCTAAGTGTATAAAAGTAAGTATTGATGGACATAAAGGGAAAGACAGACAGCAATATAGTCACAGTAAGTGACTTTAACAGCCAATTGACATCAATAGATAGATCATACGGGCAGAAAATCAACAAGGGAACAGTGACCTTAAATGACAGATTGAACCAGATAGGCTTAATTGATAATTTTTAGAACATTTCACCATAAGCAAAAGAATGGATATATTTTTTTCAAGTACACACCGAACATTGTCAATACCACCCACCAATTTGGACAGACCCATGTTAGGCCACAAAACAAGTCTCAATAATTATAAGAAGACTGAAATCATATCAAGCATCCACAATGGCATGAAAGCAGAAACCAATCAGAAGCAGATAACAAAAGCACACATACATATGGAGGCTAAATAACATGCTACTAAACAATGAATAAGTTAACAACGAGAGCAAGGAACAAATCAAATGATCCTTGAGACAGATGAAAAGTGAATGAATGAAAATCTATTGGGCACAGCCAAAGCATTTCTAACAGAGAAGTTTATAGCAATGCAAGCCTGCCTCAAGAAATGAGAAAAATCTCAAATAAAAAGACTAAATTAGGCCTAAAGGAACTAGAAAAAGAACAAAGCCCAAATTGAATAGAAGAGAGGAAGTAACAAAGGTCTGAGTGAAAATAAGAGTCTAAAAAAATTAAAAAGATAAATATAACCAGGAGCAGTTTCATTTAAAAATATAAACAAAATTGATAAACCTTTGACCAGACTCCTCGAGGAAATGAGAGGGCCCAAATAAAATCAGAAATAAAAGAGAAATGACAACTGATACCACAGAAATACAAAGGATTATAAGAAAATACTACAAATAATTCCAAGAATTAATTATTTCCAATAATTTCCAATAATTATTCCAATAATAATTTCCCATAATAAAAATTATGGGTAATTAATATATACAATAATTTCCAATAATAATAATTATTATTTCCAATAATTATTTCCAAGAAATAATGCCAAGAATTGGATGACGTGGAAGAAAGAGAAAAATTACATGCAGTCCTAGGAACATGTAATTTTCCAAGACTGAGTCAAGAGGAAACAAAAAATCTGAGTAGATTGAGTACTACCGAAGAAATCGAATCAGTAATCTAAAAATTCTCACCAAATAAAAGTCCTGGATCGAATGGATAGCTTCACAAATGAATGCTACCAACTAGCCAAAAACGAATTTGCACCTGTCTTTCTTAAACTATTCCAAAAAATTCAAGAAAAGGGAAGTTTCCCCAACTCATTTTGTGAGGTCAGCTTCATGCTGATTCCAAAACTAGGCAAAAATACTACTAAAAAACCCCATAAATAAATAGAGGGTGGGAGGGAATATTATAGGCCAATATTTCTGATAAACAGAGATGCAAAAATCCTCAACAAAATATTAAAATGGCCCTGGCTGGTGTGGCTCCGTGGACTGGGTGCTGCCTGCAAACCAAAAGGTTGCTGGTTCAATTCCCAGTCAGGGCACATGCCTGGGCTGTGGGCCAGGTCTCCAGAGGGCGGGTGCTCGAGAGACAACCACACATTGATGTTTCTCTCCCTCTTTTTCCCTCCATTCCCCTCCCTAAAAATAAATAAATAAAATCTTTTAAAAAATATTAAGAAAATGAATTCAGCAATACATTAAAAATATAATACACCATGGTCACGTGGAATTCCTGGAATTGAAGGTTGGTTCAATATCTGCAGATCAACTAATGTGACACATCGCTTTAACAAAATAAAGAATAAAAATCATATGATCATATCAATAGAGGCAGAAAAAGCATTTGACAAAATCCAGCATCCATTTATGATAAAAACTCTCAGCAAAGTGGGAATACAGGGAACATATCTGAATATATTAAAGGCCACACATGACAGACTCACAGCTAACATCATATTCAAAGAGCAAAGCTACAAGTATTTTCCTTAAGATCAGGAATAAGACAAGGATATCCACTTTCACCACTCTCATTCAACATAGTATTGGAAGTCCCAGCCACAGCAATAAGACAAGAAAACAAAACAAAAAGCATCCAAATTTGAAAGGAAGAAGTGAAACTGTCACTGTTTAGAGATGACACGATACTATAATAGATAACCCTAAATACTGTACCAAAAAACTACTGGAACTGATAGATAAATTCAGTAAAATAGCAGGATACTAAACAAATCTCCAGAAATTGGATGCATTTTAATACACCAATAATGAACTCAGAAAACAATTCCATTTACAATTGCATCAAATAGAATAACATACCTAGGAATATATTACCCAAGGAGATAAAAGACCTGTACTTAGGAAATTGTAAGACACTGATGAAAGAACCTAAAGATGCAAATAAATGGAAGGATGTAGATAGGATCGTGGTCATGGATAGAAAGAATTAACATTGTTAAAATGTCCATATCACCCAAAGCAATCCACAGATTCAGTGCAATCCCTATCAAAATACCAATGGCCCTTTTCACAGAACTAGAAAAAACAATCCTAAAATTTATATATTCAATAGAACCACAAAAAACCCTTGAACCAAAGCACTTTTGTGAAAGAACAACACTGTTGGAAGTATTAGCTACCTATATCTAACTATACCACGAGGTAGTAATCAAAAACAGCATGATATTGGCATGAAAACAGACACATAGACCAATGGAATAAAATAGAAAGCCAAGAAATAAATCTATACCTATATGGTCGATTAATTTATGACAAAGAGGAGAAGAATTTACAATGGGGTAAAGACAGTCTCTTCAATAAATAGTGTTGGGAAAATTGACAGATACATGTAAAAAAGGAAACTGCATTACTTTCTTACACCATATACACAAATGAACTCAAAATGGGTCAAAGACAGATGGAAGACTAGAAACCATAAAACTTTAAGAAAACAGAAAGTAAACTTTTTGACATATGTCTCCTTGGCCAAGGGAAATGGCCAAGTAATATGTTTTTGGATATGTCTCCTTGGCCAAGGGAAACAAAACACTCATCATAAGGACAATGCAAATTAAAACTGCAATAAGGTATTACCTCACACCTGTCAGAATGCCTATCACCCAGCAAGTGTTGATGAAGATGTGGAGAAAAGGGAACCCTCATGTACTGTTGGTGAGATGGTAAAATGGTGCAGCCACTATCAAAGACATTATGGAGGCTCCTTAAAAAATTAAAAATAGAACTACCATATGACCCAGTAATTCCGCTTCTGGGTAATTATCTGAAGAAATCCAAAACATTATGTTGAAAAAAATACACGCATCCCTGTGTTCATTGCAGCATTACTTACAATAACTAAGATATGGAAACAACAAATATTTGGTGATAATTAAAGGATAAAGAAGATGTGTTACATAAATACAATGGAATATGACTCAGCCATAAAAAAGAATGAAATCTTGCCATTGCGACAACATGAATGGATCTACAGGGTATCATGCTAAGTGAAATACGTCAGACAGAGAAAGGCTAATACCTTAGGATTTCACTTACATGTGGTATCTTAAAAATAAAACAAAACTGAAAACAAACTTACAGATACAGAGAGCAAACTGATGGTTGCCAAAGGGGTGGGAGCTTGGGGGGTTGGGGGAAAAAGGGAGATTAAGATGTATAAATTTTTAGTTATAAAAACAGTCACAGAAATGTAAAGAACAGCACAGGGAATTCTGTAAATAATACTGTAATAACTAAGCATAGTGTTAGTTAAGTACTAGACTTATTGGGGTAGTCTCTTTGTAATGTATATGAATGTCTAATCACTATGTTGTATGCCTCAAGCTAATAAGTATATTGTATGTCTACTGTAATTTAAATAGAAAATGTAAAGAAAAAGTAATTTATTACTGGTCTCAAAGAAATGGCAATCTGTATACATATGTATATGTATATATGTTGTACACATGAAGAACGGAAGTGTAATTTTTCACAAAAAGGAATTATGAAAAATGTAAGGAGACTTCAAAGACATATTGCTCAACTGATTTCCTCTTAAATTCAGGTTTCATCTTTTCTTTCCTCAAAAAGAAAAAAAAACTATAAAACTACTGGCTCCTTTTTAAAGTAAAGGCAAAGTATGAAGTGTTTAGATCTGTACTTAATATCACAGCAGGAATTTAAGGCCCATTCTGAAATTCCTAACTTATTTAAGTAAGCATTGCCTAAACTCTTATTTCTGTGGCTTCTTTGCAGTTTTAGCACTTAGGAACTTCATCCCCTGTCTTTGTATGAAGATTCCATTAACAGTAATTATAGAAGAGGGAGAGTTTTGCCTACTGACCTAAAAAAAATTTGGAGAGTACTACTAACAATATTCACAAAGTCTGTAAGGTGACTGGTAGGTTGAAGCTGGCCATGGTTGGAGTTTTCACCTTACAGAAATCGACAAAAGCTGCAAACCGGAGCCTCCCATGCTCTTGAGAGGCAGTTGTTAAACACCAAATGTACCTCTTTCCTCATGCTTGTTCTAATAAACTACTGGGGAGACTAATGTCATGGGAGCACAGGCCATGTCTTCTTATCTTTACATATATCTCCAGCACTTAACACAGGGCCCCGCAGTACTCAGTGACTGTTTATAAATTATAGAACGAACAAGAGATTGATATGCAGACTGCTCCTTTTCTCCAGTCCCAATTCAGCTCCCCAGAGGCAAGCTCCTTCGGGGCAAATGCAGTTGGGGCTTTCCTAGGATTGGATAGAGAGTTTAAATCTTACTTGTGAGAAAGAGTTTGGTTTCATCCCCTACCTTTGATCTTGCTGACCTCCTTTGAAAGAAGAAAAGTGAATAAAGCACAATGTATATTAAAAAAGTGAATAAAGGACACAGGTAAAATCTAACATTAAGAGGAAAGAAAACAACTTCTCCAAAAACATAATTATTGTCTAAAGAAAAACATTCTGTAAGTGTTGAAAGTAATTATAGCTCGCTACAGTTAGGATTGAAATAAACATTTTGCTCCACTGGTCATGATGATTTTTTTAATTTAAAAGATATTTTTAAAATTTTCCTAAATTCAACGATTGTATGAGGTAACGATTTTAGTTAATTCCATTCATTTACGTGGCCATCTATAGAGAAAAGGGAAAAAACTTTGTGAAAACGTCTATAGAAAAAATCAAATGGAGGGTAATTTCAAACCCATTTTAGACAGATTTCCAAAATTCCTCTCGACACCAGAAGAATAGAGGTAATAACATCCTTGAAAAATAATACTTAGAAATTTAAATAATCAGGCTTTTCAAAAGACCATCTTAAGAGGATTTATCTCTAGGCATACATCATTTATTGAGAATATTTTGGGACAGTCTGAACTAGAGGAAGGACACAATATTTATCTCTCAACATTATTTTCAGGAAACTTAGCAAAATTGGCAACATGTTTGTTTAGCCTTGACTCAATGGGAAATACAACTAGAGGTTTGCTTGGAAAAACAAAGCTGCTGACTGGTAAAGTTGGGTCTAGAACCATGATCATTTAATAGTCCAGTGCTCTTTCTACATCCAATCTCAATGATCTGGGTTTTATATGAAGAAAGAAAGAAAGATATAAGAGGTATTTTGGTTAGCTCAAAAACAGCCAACATAATAAATATTAGCTTACATGCTAAGATGCACAGCTTCTGGAAAATGTTTGTTTATATACTAAAATATCATATATGGTATAGTAAAAATCCTTGGTGTGCTCTAAAATAAAAATGAGAAAAAAGCAAACTATAATACATTTGGCTTTTTAGTTCTAAAAGGCCTTGAAATAGCTTCAAACATTCTGAGGCAGTATCGTTACAAGGGTCTTGAAAAAATGATGTAAAACAAGAAGTTTATTGAGATATAGAATATGGGTAGAAATGCTTTACAAGTACATCTCAAGGACTTCCTGGCTGCTATTATGAGCAGTAAAGTGGCATATTTTCCTGCAATATACAGGGCAATTAAGTATCCTATGGACTAATGTGCATTACTCACTTGTAAGATGAAAGTAACTGTACTGCTATCCTTGGTAAATTAATACTCACATTTCTTTCTTTTAGTAGCTAATTTCTTCAAGAAACATGCTGTCTAGTTCACATGCAATAAAAATAAAATTTCCCTAAATAAATAGTATGAATCTTGGTATGATGTTTATTTGTACTACGTAAATAGAAAGTCTTCTGAAAGTCTGCAACAGGTTATGCCAAATTATTGTGTATAATTTTTATGATGCCTTATTTTATTAATGAAATTCTTTAGTAGTTGATACTATCTACACCATGAAGGAAAAGCTGTGATTTGTCAGAACAGACAAAGCTGGGCTTTAATCCATCCTTTTTAACCATACTGCCAAGTCTATATTGTTTTCACTGCGTCTCAATTAGGAGACAGGCAGGACACCTGGTACTTCTTTATCTAAGTCCCATGGGCTGCCAGATGACTCAAAATCCATAACAGGTGCTAGGGCAGTGTGAGGATAGTCCCATTATTGAAACCTGGAGTTGAATAAAATTTGAACCATATATAATTGCTCATGAATCAGTCAATTACTAAATGAAAACATTGAGTAAAAAGTTGATAAAAACCCAATTCTTCCAAAGTTCATGTAAACACATTTAAAAATATATTAACCTTAAATAAATAGGATTAAAAATTTAAACCTACCGAAAGGTTCTAAAAATACTTCCTGATTAAATAATCCAATAACCACTAGTTTCTAATAAGCACTAACATGATTATTAAATATGTATATCGATTTTACTTTCATGGTGTTTGTATGAAGCAAAACAACTAAAAGAAAAACAAGTTACTGGATTTCAAATGTAAGGAAATTAACATTATGGACGTTTGTTCTTGAGGAGATCTACTTGAAAACATTATCGTAAAGTAATAATGAGACTTTCATAGTCAAGAGAACTGCTTCAGAATCACTAGTATTAGAGTAAGAGTTTAGAAAACATGGGGGGGAGACTAGAAACAATTACCACTGTGCTTGTTTCACAAAAATTTCAGTACATTACAGTTGAGGAAATTAATGTACATCTTTGAACTAAATAAATACTAAACTTGGGTTCTGCTAGAAGACTGCAAAAAGGAAAAAGAGTAACTAAGTGAAATTTTACAGTGTACAATTACTTACGAGTTATCTCTACCTAAATATGCACTAACTTAATTAAGATTTTGTTTAGATGCTAAAATTATCAGGAGTAAAAAAAAAAAGTGATTTATTATCATTGTAAGTAGTTACAAAGTACAGCAAACTGTCATTTAAGACTGTGTCATAGAATCTATGATAAACAGTATATTGGCTTAAACTAATGCACTATATGCCTCCAGGGAACGATAGGCTTAGAGACTGGACTTTAACATCAAAATCTACCCATTAATCTTGACTTAAATATAATCTATTCTGCAGTAAAAGGAAGAATGGGCATTCAATGAATTACTGTTTTTGAAATATTGCACCGGTGCCCATTTACTAAAATCATTTAAGAGGACACGAGGAGATGGAATACTAGTAAATTTTATAGACTGGTACTGATTTACAAAATGTGCATCTCATTTTCCCTCAACACAGCAAGATAACATAATTTTTAAAACTTTACAGATTAAAAAAGTTTTCTTAAAATACATTCCTCTAACTCTTTGAAAGGACCTGTTTTATAAATTATAATATTGCAATATAAATTTAGTCAAGTTAAGATAAAAAATCAATCACCTACGGAAATATACTCTGAGGATCTTGGGGGCTAAAATAAGCTTTTTTTTTTTTAATGTGGTACATCATTGTTTCTTTGCATCAGAACCGCCAACTACTTGATTAGACTAACTAGAAAAAAAATGGAAAGGCCAAGAGTAGTGTTTCTACAAATATCATGGTAAACAATGCTTCATAAAAAGGAAAAAACACATTTTGAAAGATATTCAAACAGAACTAACCAAGAGATAACCATGATAACTGAAAATAGTTATGTTACTCATTTAAATGATACAGTATTTAACCTTAAGATTTGATGACTAGTTTGCCTTTAGTGCATTATTTTAGCACTTCTAATTGTTATATGTTAATTTACATTTCTATATTAATATAGCTCATATGTATATTCGGGTGACATTTGGGAATTCTAAAAAGCACAGTGTAAACAAAATTAAGCCAAATTTGTCTATAACCTTATCTGATATATGAATTGCACTGGTTTTAACCTACTTTCCCAAATTTATTTTGAATTTTTATAAAGATTTAAAAAAATACATCTTTTTTTTCATCCAGATACAGTATCATAAAGCAAAACTGACTTTTTTTCTGCTATAATTTGGAAGGTGGAAAACAGATGATACATTAATGAGGAATTACTACAAGTGGTTGCTTAAATGTATTTATTTGCTTTCTTTTTGATAGTAGGTATGTGCTAAATAAAAGTCAATACTCCTATCAAGACAGTAAGTAAATGCAGAAACATCAGTTCTGCAACAGCTATTTTTGCTCCTTCTCTTTTCTGAACAGCAATTAGTAAAGCAACCCCTTCCCCTCCTCCCTAGTGCTGTCAAGCTGTTCAGAGCAGTTTGCAACTCGACAATGGTACCATTGTGAATGCTCTCTGGGCTTCCTTCCCACAGAGAGTTAAATGGGCAGTTCCTGCTGCCCATGATTGGTGTCCAGTGAAATAATACTCAACAGCCAGGTTTTATCAGCTTCACGCCAAAGAAGTGAAGCCAGGGAACCCAAGCCTTCATATCATACTGGACCATATGCCAATCCTGATGGCCCCAAAGGTTTATCACTAAGAATCAGGATCCATGATGTCCCTTGTGAAATTTCACTTCACATACCTTATGTGAAATGCAAAGCTTCACTAAAAACCAAACCTTCACAATTGGCATGAACAGATGGATGGTAACAGTGGTTTGGCAAGCAAAAGTTAAGATTTAAATAGGCTCTATTCTAGTGTTTGAGAGGAAAAGCAGTTAGAAGAAAATGGAGAGTTTTGTGACCTATAGTTTAATTTTAATTCCATTACTGAGTTACTAAAAATTCAATAGCAAAAGTCCTTATGTTTATTAAAAGAAAAAGAATGAATTAAAAGCACTGCAATTCCTATGTCAAACATGGTTAAAGACTAATTTCAGCTTTACATTCTTCATTCTTTGCTATGAAACCCCTGAATAACATTTGAACCTACTGCTGCTTTTATATTTAAACAAAGACTAGAATAAAACTTGCACATTTTGTGGTAGGTGTGGTGATTAATAATGTGAGCAAACCAGTGCACCTTATCACTAATACCAAAACATAAGGGTTTAGAGGAGAAAAAAAAATCCCGATTCTAGCACAGGTGAGAAGTTGATAAGGACAGATGTAGAGAAACTTCAAATTTTGTTATTTTTAGGGAACAGTTTGTCTGGTAAGAGTTCTCTATCTTCCTTCTAGTATAGTATGATATAAAATATTGGTGTGTGTGAACAATACTGTCACACTGGATTTGAAAAAAGAGAAAAGGTGGTGGAACTGCTTTCCTTTCCTTTGATATTTTTGCCATGAAACCAATGCACTATCACACTAGGATAAAAATACATAATTTATCAATAACGTGTAAAAGTGTAATGATGTGTAAAAGCACAATTATGTATAAAAGTAGTGTGTAAAACCACAATTATGTATAAAAGTGCTGTACAGGAAAAAGTATAAAGAAGGATTGTTATTCAGGAATGAAGAGTCTATCATGAAACGAGATTTATGAAAATCTGAAATTGTCTTTTTAAAATGGCAAATATGTGTAAAGATGATCAAACATTTAGAGACTTTCCTAGTTTCATTAAGAAAAATGACACTAGCTATTACTGTTATTAGCCTGGTAATTCCTGTAAAACTAATTATTATAAAAATAGAGACATTATTTAAACACTAATCTAATATACTTATTTTGGAAAGGACTTACTAGAAAAGGAAAATAATACATTCGAACTGTGT
The DNA here is from genome assembly GCA_004026545.1 of Mormoops blainvillei. Taxonomy (NCBI): domain Eukaryota; kingdom Metazoa; phylum Chordata; class Mammalia; order Chiroptera; family Mormoopidae; genus Mormoops; species Mormoops blainvillei. Next base: position 30,593 of record PVJD01003448.1, on the reverse strand, counting down.
TCTGCTACTCAACAGGTCAAAATTATAAAAAAGCAGAAGGAGTTGTCACATTAAATACTGGGTGCTATATTATTGGCAGGAACATTAGAAAACCAAGTTTATATTGGTTTTCTTTCTGCTTCACTCCATCATTTGGTTTTGACCTTACTTCTTGATCTCATCTGCTACTATTTTTCCCTTTGTTGTGTTTCACTAGCCATCATGGAACTCCTTGTATTTCTTGACCACATCATACATCTATCCCTCCCTGCCCATTTCCAACCCTTGAAAAGCTCTTCCCTGGCCTTTTCTGCCTGCTAAAGTTCCATATACATCTGAGGTAATTAGCAGAACAAATTTCCTCAGTAAAGCCATTCCTGATTTCTACTCCCCACTATCTTCTTGCACTTTAATAAAAAATAAATTACCAGCCCTGGCTGGTGTCGCTCAGGGGATTGAGTGCCGGACTGCAAAACCACAGGGTCACTGGTTCAATTCCCAGTCAGGGCAGATGCCTGGATTGTGGGCCAGGTCCTCAGTTGGGGGTGTGCGAGAGGCAACCACACCCTGATGTTTCTCTCCTTCTCTCCCTCCTTACCTCTCTTTCTAAAAAATAAATAAATACAATCTTAAAAAAAATTAATACAGTATAGGAAATGGAGTAGCCAAAGAACTTATACGCATGACCCATGGACATGAACAATGTCCATGGGTGAGGGGATTGTCTGAGGGACTGGGGATTGCTGGGTGGTGGGGCGGCGAAGGGGGAAAAATCAGGACAACTATAATAGCATAATCAATAAAATATAATTAAAAAATTAATCACCTTTACAGCCTACTTTGTAATATCACTATTGCTCCACTGTGCAAAGTGTAGTTCAATCACTCACTCATTCATTCATTCACTCACTCATTCATTCATTCATTCATTCATTCTTCATTCACAGCACCAGACTGTAAGCTCCTTGAAAGCAGTGCCTGTGACTGTATGCCTAGCTTTTCTCTCACAGTGCCTCCCATAGAGCAGTCAATAAATATTGGTGAATAAGTGAAAGACTGAAAATTGCTTAGTGGCTTCTTTTTGGGGTGGTGAAGAAATGAAGCCTTTTAAAAAATACCTAAATTTGTCATAAGTGCACTGAGTTCTTGGTAGAGAATAAAAACTTAAAATATCTCTAGAATTAATATAATGATAATAGAAATAGAAGTTGATCATGTACTAAAGTCCTTTTTGTGAGTTCCCATTGTTAATTATTAAGAAGAGTAATACTATCAGACAATATCAGCAAAACTTTCAAAGATATCATCGCTAGAGAACATTAAGAGAATGCTATTTGCAGACATACTGGTTTCAATTCCATAGGATAAACTTCATTATTACCAAAAATTTATCACATATCAGAGGAATCTATATTTATTGCTTTTACATCTTTTTGAAAGGACACACGCAGAATGGTTAGACCCAAACTCACTTTGAAAGTATGTAATAAAATATTCTGACAACGATCGTAAGGAAGCCTCTAAAATACCAGTAACATCATCAATAGGCATATACTGCCATTCCTCAAAAGGAACAGCTGAACAAGTTAAAGTTGATGTAGTAAAGAATATATTAGTCATGATAGAAGTGCTGCACATATCCAGGGCCCCTGTTTAAATAATGCTCTGTGTGCATACACAGACTATAAGGTTATACAGCAAAATGGAGGCCAAGGGGATGTTTAATCACAAGCTTTTCAGTAAGAAATTCTTCAATAGCAATTGTCCATGTCTTTAACACAGGAGACCTAAACGTTCCAATTATAGAGCAGATTGTTAGGTAAATAAGAATGTTTGTCTGTTCTTAGGTCCTAATACAATGATTAATATCAAAGGCACACGTGCCACAAACATTTCTGAGGCCACAAAACGTGGATCGCTTAGTTGGTGAGATATTTTATTAAAAAAATTATCTTTTCTTTTGAAGCATAAATGACCATAACCATAGATCTTAGAATATTTAACAAATAGCCAGTTTTTCCATGAAGTTTAAGACTTTCATTTAGAAAGTATGTAGAACAAATGGCACTTGAAAGACATTGAGAGCTCTTAATGATGTAGATGGCACAAAAGTTCAAGGAATAAAATTGAGGATGTCAGCAGTGTCTAGATTCCTCTCATAGCTGCCTCCCACTGCTCTCCTGTGGGTACCTTCCTTGCCATTTAGGAGGCAGTGTGAACCTTCAGGGCTACAGCTGTGTGCTGCCTTCTTCTTGGGGAAGACAGAAAACTGTACTCTCCCTATCTGTCACTGTCATCAAATCAAAGTCTTGTGTTTTAGAAGAATATTTTTAGTGTCAATGTAGAGGGATAATAATAACACTAACATCATCAATGACCAGGTAGCTACCATTTTCTGATCTCTTGCTACATGGCAGACAGATGCTTAGTGCCTCAAGTAGGTAATCTCATTTAATCCGTACAACAATCCTGAGTTTGGTACTGTTATTAACAGATTAAAAAGTAGATATAAAGACTGTCACACACTTAATAAGTGGTTCCCGACTCTGAAGCCCATGCTTATTTCCCAACAATAGGCTTCCAAAATTTAAAATATAATTAATATGCACATTAAGCACACTTATCAATAATATCTTCTAAGTAAATGATCTACAAAAAACAGTAGATACATAAAATTATGTAGTTTCTCAATAAACATGCTTTCTTCTAACATGAAATGGCAGCAATATTGATGAGCCTTCCTAAGAGGTTTTATAATGTTCTATCATAATGAATGGCAAACTGCATTAGTGGAGCCAATCAATTACATTTCATTTCATTTTGGCTCTCATACTTTTGCAACAGTTTCTTTACATTTAAGTAGTAAAACTGCAAGGATAACATACTGTGACTAATTGAAGAATGACCATTGACTTCTGGTAATTTGTCTGATAAAGTTAACAGAAACCCAATTCTGGCATTTAAGAAAAAGTCAAATCTAAACAGATTAGAAGAAATCAAATAATATTGGTTTGGTAGGAAAGAATATTAAACCTAGGAAGAAAGTATTTTTTTTAAAGATGTCATTTAATTTTAGAACACCCCCCATACTGTAAAATTCAGAATATCACATATGTATTATATACATATATATAAAACCCCAAAATATAAATTATTGTACAAGAATTATGACACACATGCTACATTCCATCTACTCAAATCTCGCCCTTTGTGGCCCAGGTTTTCTATAAATTCTTCCCTGATTTTCTTACTACAAAATAATGCTTCCTTGGAGCTTCCAGAGCATTTTATTTATAGCCCTACTATGCACACTGTACCTTGTGTTATAATAATGAACATATTATTCTCTCTCCATTAAATTATAAGCTTATTAAAGACAATATTACCATCTGACTTGTCTTTGCATCTCTCCAAATCTTTACCACTACCATGTTAGTGATCAATAAATATTTCTGATAGAAGAAAAGGGTTAAAGTTCTATTTCTTGACCTGGTGGTGGTTAAACTGGAATTATTTCATATATAGTACATTTAGGATTTATGGACATTTTTCAAATTATATTTTACAGCAAACAAAGGTTAAAAAAAGAACCTGTAAGGAAAGTAAGACATGTGAGATGGTTAATTTTATGTCAATTTGGCTAAGTGACAGTACCTGGTTTTTGGTCAAACACCAGTCTAGAGGTTGTTGTGAAGGTACTTTTTAGATGTGATTACCTATTAAATCAGGAGACTCTGAGTAAAGCAGATTACTCTCCGCAATGTGGGTGGGCCTCATCTAATTAGCTGAAGGCCTTATGAGAAAAGGCTGAGGCTCCCAAGGAAGAAAGGAATTTTACCTCCAGATGCATTCTGACTCAGACTGCAACATCAACTGTACTCAGGGACTCCTGCAGATTTCAGACTTGCTAGTCCCTACGGTTGTATGAGCCAATATCTTAAAATTAATCTTTCTGTAAGTATGTATGCACATATCATATTGATTCTGTTTTTCCAAGAACTCTAATACAATATGATTATATGCTATAACTTCTAAAAATTTCTGTATACTAAATCTCACATTAAAAAAGGAAAAGAAGATTTTTAGTTTGATGTAGTTCCATGTGTTTATTTTTTCCTTTATTTCTCTTACCCTAGGAGATATATTGGTAAAAATATTATGACATGGAATATCTAAAATTTTCCTCTAGGAATTTTATGGTGTCATGACTTATATTTAAGTCTTTTATCCATTTTGAGTTTATTCTGGTGTATGGTATAAGTTGGTGGTCTAGTTTCATTTCTTTGAATGTACCAGTCCAGTTCTCCCAACACCATTTATTGAAGAGGATATTTTTACTCCATTGTTGCTCATGACCCCTTTGTTGAACATTAGTTGACTGTAGAGACTTTGGTTTATTTCTGGGCTCTCTATTCTGTTCCATTGATCTATGTGTCTGTTCTTATGCCAGTACCAGACTGTTTTGATTACAGTGAGTGGTCTTGTAAGTATAGTTTGATATCAGGTATAGGGACCCCTCCGACTTTGTTTTTATTTAAGATTGCTGAGGCTATTCGGGGTCTTTTTTGGTTCCATTTAAATTTTTGAAATATTTATTCTAGATCTGTGAACACATATACCATTGATATATTGCCACACACACACACACACCCTGATTTCAGTTTTAATAGCAATTGCATTGAATCTACAGATTACTCTGCACAGCTAAAGAAACCATCATCAAAATGAAAAGTGAACCGACTGTATGGGAGAACATATTTGCCAATGCTACATCAGACAAGGGTTTGATCACCAAAAGATACAGGGTCTGGCAGAAGTAGTGCCTGCTTGACTGTGGTTGGTAGGGTAGTAATATGGGTGTAATAATTTATAGTTTTAATTTGAACATTTCACTGAAATGTCATATGATGTGCTTGAGTGTGATATTGTTATGCTACAGAATTACATGTTTATGATTTTGTAATAAAAAAGGTGTTATTTGTGTTGGACCCTGTATAGAAAACTCATACAACTCAACACCAGGAAGACAAACAATTCAATTAAAAAATGGGCAAAGTATCTGAACAGATACTTCTCCAAGGAGGACATACAGATGGCCCACAGACATATGAAAGGGTGCTCAACATCACTAGCCATCAGAGGGATGCAAATTAAAACCAATTGAGATATCTATCACCTCACACCTGTGAGGATGGCCATCATTAATAAATCAACAAATAACAAGTGCTGGTGAGGATGTGGAGAAAAGGTAACACTAGTGCACTGCTGGTGGGAATGCAGACTGGTGCAGCCACTTTGGAAAGAGTACAGAATTTCCTCAGAAAACTAAAAATGGAACTGCCCTTTCCCCCAGCAATTCCGCTGCTGGGAATATACCATAAGAATCCTGAGTCACCAATTCAAGAGAACTTACACACCCCTATGTTCATAGAGGTGCTATTTACAATAGCCAAGTGCCCAATATAATAGTCAAAACAGCCTAAGTGCCCATCAGTAAGCGAGTGGATCAAAACCCTGTGGTACATTTACACAATGCAATACTACGCAGCAGAAAGAAAGAAGGATTTCCTACCTTTTGCGACAGCATGGATGGAACTGGAGAATATTATGCTAAGTGAAATAAGCCAGGCGGTGAAAGACAAATACCATATGATCTTATCTATAAGAGGAATCTAATGAACAATAAACTAATGAAAAAAATAGAACCACAGGCATGGAAACATGGAACAGACTGAAAGAGAACAGAAGGGAGGTGGAAGGAGGATAATGGTGGAAAGAAGGGGAAGGGACTAGATAAAGAACATGTATGAATGACCCATGGACATGGACAACAGTGTGGGGATTGACTGTGGGAGCGGGGGTGGCATGGGTGGAGGAGGGCGAAGGGGGAAAGACTGGGACAACTATAATAGAATAACAAAAAAAAATTAAAAAATAAATTAAAAAACGGAAAAGAAACAGTACATACATGTCCCCGTATTTAACATATGAACAATAGTCAAAATGTCCCTAGGGTCAAAATAAATAACGGGCTTAAAATTTTTATTTAAGAAATAGAGTCATGACAATTAAGATCCTGAAATTAATGCTTTGGAATTATTATTATTATCATTGCAAAAAAGCCACAAAACAGAAACAAACAAATGACTCTCTCTAAAAATCCAACTATCTGTCTCTTTCTCTCTCTCTCTCAATAGGTAACTAATAAATGATAGCTAAGATCCACTTGAAATACTCCACAGGTCCAACGGTTACCCAGAATCTGCCTACTCTTCCTCTCTAGTGTTATACTTCAATTGTAATTGCCTGCTCAAACCAACAAATTGAGCTTGAGACAAAAAAAGTACCTAGCTGACAAAGTCAGAGATTGCAAGAAAATGCTTTTCAAGTACAAGTAATGCAAGAAATGACAAGTGAAGTGAGGGAGAGGTTTCAAAGCTTGAAAGACAGTCATCGATACTGACAGATTACTGTAATTCTGGCTGCTAGCATGATCGATTTGGGCAGCATATGACAATCAATATTGTCCTCATTTAGTGAACAACATTAGATTCATAGTTACAGAAGATGTTCCAAGGATAACATTTAAACTATATTTAATGATCATAAATAGCACAATTTATGCTGTGGAATCTTAGTGGGTACTTTTATTGGGCATAAAATAACTGACACAGCAGTACAATTATCAAATATAATTGAGTTTATTACATATTATTTTACCCCTTCACTTCTCTTATGAGGATTAAAGTAGTAACTGGTGGTTTTCAAAGCCTGCCTCTATCTCAATTTCTGTTGTAATTTCTGTTAAGTTTTATTGATCTGTTTTAGAACACATGTTTTCTTCCTTATCTGGATTTGTCAAAAACATTCATTTTAAAATTTAAGATTATTTCTGAAATATTTATTTAAAATTAAAAGACATATCTATATTTCAATATCTCAAAATAAAAACATCTAGTTGTAATTTGTTATATATATTTTCACTTAAAAATCAAGCGATCATCTCTATGATGTCAGTTTTCCCCAACATGTAGAATTAATGTAGAACTTTGCAAATCTTTGCCAAAGATGACTATATGTTCTTTAGATTAGCAAAAGCTAGGAGTATCTCTACTGTATACTTTAATAATATGGGAAAATAATTCCCCTGTAGCCTCTAAATTCAAGCTTCTAAGTCAAGAAAAATTTGTGTGATCTGTCTTATTTAATGTTTTTACTCCCAGTGTTTCAAAAGTGATTTTGCTGATAGAAACTGTTCATATTTGCTGTGCAAATAAAGTGTTCATGTTTACTGTTTTCATCTGGAATTATCTCTCATTTTAGAGTTTTCTCCAATGTGATCTCTATTTAATGTCTCAGCAAGATTTAACTATTATGAACGCCATGGAACAGGCTTGAAAATCCAATCCAATCAATTAACCTACCAACCAAGCAAACATAAAAACCCAATTAGGCAATTCCATGGTGTTGGTAGAGTTGTTTTATATTGACTGTAATCTTTACACGTAACAGAATTAATCACTGCACACAAAAAATGTAACTTATTTCATTTACTAAGTACATCCAAATTCATTATCTCATTTGATCGTCACAACACGTCTGAGATGGGTATTTGCATCTTTTTTACAGATGAGTAAAGTGAGGTTTAGAGATTCTTTGACTTGGCCAACATCATAAGGCACAGCTTGAGTTAAAATCAGTGTTTTCTAACTGCAAATCCCATTATCATATCTCTAGTGTAACATGGAAATTAAAATAGCTCTCAAGAGTATGAACTTAGGTACAGATAAAAGAAATTGAGTTATATTCCCAACACTTTTCATTTTGCATTTTTAAAAAACTACTTGGTGAAGTGTGCATCTTAAATGTTATTTGTAACTTATGCCAGAAATACTTTGTGTTTGCTCAGTAAATCAAGTTCTTGCTGTATAACACAAGGGGCAAATAGAGTTCTGTATTACGATCTAATCTCTCTTTAACCACTCTTCCAAAAGATTTAAGGCATACTTTCAACTGTGTCTGAAATAAAATGGTAGAGGACACTAACCTCGGGATGAACATCAGGATCAGGTGAACTGTAAAGAGGCAAAGGTCAGAAAGAAGACAACTTCAGTGTAGCTGACAATGTGGATAAAATTAGTTAATGGGTAATAATCTGTATATTCCTTGTAAGATTGGTTACCTTTCTAGAGACATTCAGGAATTAATTGAATCCTTATATTTTACCACAATGACCACTACAAATCTGAGTTTTCAACTTAAAGTGAAGATATTACTGCCATAAATAAGAAATGCTACATAATTATCATTAAACTTAATCAATGTAACATGTCATGATCTACCTACAATTCCATTTCATGGTGTCAGAATGCATGAGAAATTACATAGAAATCAGACTCCATAAGCCAATTTTCATCAAGAAAAGAAAATGTATGCAGCACAAATACGATAAATCCATTTTATGTGGATTAGAACATAGAATATTTTAAAAAGCCTTTCCTTAAAGCTTAAATCCATAATTTATTATATAAAAATAATTAAAACATTTTTAATCATAGAGAAAAAGTAAAGGAAAACACCTATTTTAGACAGAAGTTTCAGAAAACAATTTAAAATTTAAAACTGTATATATATGGTGTCTCAGACACAGTCCTAAGAGCTTTGCACATATGACTCATTCATTTCTCATAACACCATGAGCTACAGGTATTATTATCACTCTCATTTTATATATTAAAAAAATTGAGGCTGAGAGAGGTTAAATAATTTGCCCAAGGCTACAAGTGACGGTCAGCAGTTGAGCCCAGGCATTCTGGCTCTATAGCCAGATTCTTGAACACTCCATGTTCTCTCTAACTTCCAAGTCTCTATGTTCTTCCCTCTGCTTTTGGAATGCTCCTAATCGCATCCACCCAATGAACTCTACCATCCTTCATGACTGGTTCAATCCTCACATTCCTCAGAAGTGCTTCCTCATACTACACACCCTTCCAGCTAAATGAGAGGCTCCTTGTTATATACTTCGAGAATGTTCTGCATAACTACTATAACATATATATCACATGTACTGAAAATAGTTTATTTATTTACCTAGATTGAGTACTTCCGATGACTGTTTTGGTTATTTCTGCATGTGGAATAGCAGAGTGCCAAGCACATAGTGGGGATCTAATTAATTAACCAAAAGGTAATTAAGTACTGAATTAAAAGTGTATAAAAGAAATTACACTATTCAACTATCATAAATGCTCACTCCATCACCTATATATCAATGAACAGAAATTCAAAGGTCTTAACAACACAAGAAATATTTACCTTGGAAAGTAGACATATATTAGAACAGAAACCATACTGTTAAAAAGGATACAAGTTTTGATAGAGTGGAATCAGTGATTTCAAAGCACGGCTTGCATTTATAGCTGTTGCTCGAACCATAATGGGTAGGACCTTTCCATTCACAATAGCACCATCAAAAAGTGGGCCAAAGAAGGGAACCTGATTGAAAAATTAGAACATAATTTTATACTAAAACTGGAGAAAGGTTTCTATAAGAGCAATCAAAACAGTGTTTGCATACAAAAGTGCTTCTGCTTCCCCTTTAGTTCTTTCTTCAGTAGAATTATTATTTAAGTTCAATTCTTTCCCATGATAGGTAATCCACATTAGAACAATACACAAAAAATGACAACAGTCTACAGGGTTTCACTCAAAAGAACTGTGTAGTGCAGGTAACAGACTAAATAATTTATATTCCCTACCAGCTTTCAAATTTTTGTAGCGTCAGTTGTGAAAAAAAAAAAAAATCCAACACTAGAAGTAAATTCCTCTTCCTCCACTGAGTGAACACAGGAAAGACATACATTCTTATAGGGAGCAAGTCAGTTATTAATTATTTTTTTGTGTAATACCAGCTTTATTACACAACTTGAAACACTTCTGTCATATAATTTGTCATTTTTATCAGGTGACTGACAATTTCAAATTACTCTATTTGACTACTGTTGGTACAAATGGCAACTGAAGGCAAGGACATGAGTTGTGAATAATACAATAAATATTTTAGGCTGTGGCCGCATACTGTCTCTGCTGTATATTATTCTTCAATTTTTTTAAAAAGAAAAACCCATTAAAATATAAAAAACATTCTTAGCTTGTGGGTTGTACAAAAATAGAAAGTGGGCCATGCTGACCTCTGGTTTAGGTGAACCCTAAAAAAAAAATCTGGCCATAAGCTTCAACTCACACATAGAAAACTTAATCTGAGACTCAAGAAATTCTTAAGGTTCATGATTAATTATCAAAAAATAAGTTTTCTATAAACTAAAAGTATTCAATTAAAAAAAGACACCAAAATATTACCATTTACTATTTTCAAAGGAAATAATTCTGCAAGTGTGTTTTCAACTCTACAGTGTAAAACATCCGACTAGAACTACTTTGCTTTATTAAAAAAAAGTTTTTAGAACTCTCATTTATTAAGTGATATAACTAAATATTCATGTAATCTTAACATGACGTATCAACTAAAAATACAGGAATCATGTTCCCGTTCTGACTACTGCTTCCCCTCATGCTGACGCCACGTGGAGGGGACTGCTCTGCCTGAGCAAGATGACTGACGCAGTGTGGGGAATGACTCAGCACAGGAATCCAAGGGGCTGCTCCTTCTGTTCTCTCTCCAAAGCCTTCATCCCCAGGCTCTCTTCCAGCATCTCTAGTCCTCTCTGCCCTCCATTTGCTAGAGCCCAGGGTGAGTAGCTGCAAGTGAAATTATGTACATTAGGCCTTTAAAAGGCTCTCTGTGACTCCAGCTGTCTCTCCTTGGCAGATCGAAACCCTGCTGCTTCTCGGTTAGATGTTATCTGGGTTACTTCCTGGCTCTGGTGCTGTAGGCTGGGTAGCCCAGCTTGGGGTTTAGGCCACACACTTCTCAGGCCACTGAATTTTCAGGCCCCCAGACACTGAATTTTCCTCTGGCCCTGCAGCTGCCACCTGTGGGAGCCCAGCCAGCCTTCTCTTGTCTCCTCTACACTCCATACTAGTCATGTTGTGGTGAAGCAGTTTTTTCCCATCTATCTGTGATTATAAGGCTTCTCTCCAGCTATTTTTCCATTGGTTATCCCAGAATATTTCTCTACAATTTAGTTGTAATTCCAGATTGGTCCTGGGAGGAGGTTAATTTAACTCCTACTTACTCCTCTGCCATCTTGGATCTCCTGATATTGTGACTATTATTATTACTATTGTTAACATCTCTACCATGTGAATAATGAAAATAAGGCATCAGTAGATGATAGGGCCATAGGTTAGGTGAGACTTTCCCAACTCCAATACCTGTGTTCTGTCTACCACTGTTTATAGACTGTCACTTATTTTTTAATATGTTTAATCGATATCCAGAGTCTAGCATTATTCCCATGATGTTTAGGTGGAGTTTAATCCACCTAAACATTAGTTTGATCAGTATCCAGAGTCTAGCTTTATTCCCAGGTGGGGTATAATGCACATTACAAGATGAGTGTCTTAGTTCTTGCTGCTGTAACAGAACACTGCAGACCGAGTGGCTTAAATGACATTTTTCCTCACAGTCCTGGAAGCTGGAGTCTAGGATGATCCAATGTTTGGTGAGGGCTTTCTTCCTAATTTGTACAAGACCATCTTCGTGATGCATTGTCACATGGTCAAAACTAGCTAGGTCTTTGGTCTCATCTTATAAAATCATTAATATATTTATGAAGGCTCCACACGCATGACATAGTTACCTCTCAAAGGCCCCATTTCCAAATACCATCACGTTGAGATCAAGGTTTTAGCATATGAATTTTGGTGGGGCACAAGCATTTGATCCATTGCAGAGAATAAACAATTAAAATAATTCAGCTGGTTGGGGGTTTCCCAGGGAAAGTGGGCATGAAAACACTGAAAATGGCCTTGTGGTCTGACACAAAGATCAAGGGTAAAGTTGGGCTTCATTGGTACACATTAATTAAAACCAGTTATTTTGCAGTTTCCTATTAAAAAAAAAAAAAAATATATATATATATATATATATATATAAATGAATCATGTTCCTGTTCTAAAGGAAATGTTCCTGCTGTGTCTTTTAGGAAATAGTAATCGTTCTTTTAATGAAAGGTAAGCCCTTTTGTGAGCTTCGCATAAAGAATTGCCACTCTGGCATTATCAAGCCTTCTTCCATTTGGACATAGTTTCTTGCTACTATTCCTGTTTTAGCTCCTTCTGAACCAGACTAAGGCAATTCACAGAGCTACCAGAGTCTGTCTCATTTCTCACCATTTTTGCAATTTAATGGACAGTCTAATCTTTCTGAAAGAAGGAAAGAAACAAACCCATGTAGAACTCAAAGTATATTATTAAAGTGTAAGATAAGAAGTTCTTACCTCTGGTTTTTTCATTATCTGGATACTGAACATGTGATTTTTCATTGGATATATTACAATAAGGACATCCCCAAATTCTGTAGGAATAATTCCTCTCCTGTAGTCTCGAGTATGCTCTGACCAAACAATGTGTACTTCATCATTTCCTAAATGTCTCAACTGGAAAACCAAGAAAATAGTTCATGGTGTTTTAGAATACCCCTATATTTATACAACTACTGTTAGCACATTATAAAAAGATTAAAAGGTAAAAAAATAAAACAAATTTAAAAATTTCATTTGATTATTTTTTACAACATATGAAACACAAACATTCAAAGACATCAGGAGACACTACACAAGACCAGGTTAACTTTTAACGGTCTATAGTAAATAGGGAAACATAGAACTTAGATAACAAAGATTCACATACAGCCCAACCACCAATTCTCCACTACCAAACCTTTTAAAAGATTATTTAACAGTGTTTTAAAAAAGTGACATTTAAGATCCCTCTTGTTTTCCTGATCACTCTCTGGAAGTGCTAATGAGGAGTGAACTGGCCTAAAGGAGCCAACAGGAAGAGAAGTAAAAGAAACGAGATAATTCATAATTTGGGTAATTATCTATTGAATATGAGAAAGTTGACTATATTTGGTTTAACAAATTTATTTCCAGGTTTTGCCTATGAAATTCATCCAAACAGACTTCTTGAGATTTGTTGGACTCTCAATATGTTATTCAAATATATGTGGTGCTTACAAAGTTGCTTTTGGCAGAGAGAGATGACTTTATGGTGATTAAGATTATAAAAAGCAAAGCATCACAAAGTTGAATTTCTGTAAGTTATTAGAAAAATGAACCTAATACTCATTAGCCTTGAGTGTTATTCATAGAGATTACTGTATAAACATGTGTTTTAATACAAAACTTGGTTATCTTAGCACATTTATTGACTGCTACTGCAAACATTTGAGTCCATTTTGGTGCATATCTCACGTACACTTTTCTATTACTTTCAGGTCAGTGGGCACATTGTAGATGGGAAAGTTTTAAAGAAAAAACCAGGATAAGTGTCATTAGTATTTTTATTTTTAGTATGAGCTAAGATAAAGGCAATTTCTATTTCTGAAATATGCACTTTTATGGCTTAAGCACCAAAGGGTAGAAAAACATTAAATGTATAATTTAAAGAGAGGAGTTAAGTTCAATTAATGAAAAGCTCTCTTCTGTTACCCTTTAACTCTGGAGTTCTTAACCTAAGTTCAAGAGCTCTGTGAATATTTGAAAGTTATTTGTAAAATTTTCTGTTTTTCTAAGTAGAGAGTCTATCAAAGTAAGAATATGTAATACAAAAACAAACAAACAAACAAAAAACCCCAGGAATCAATGCTCTAAAGTTTCTACACCAATCTATCCAGAAAAATCACTGTGAATGTCATTAAGTATTTGAGAATACAAGGTAAGTTCCTGAACTTTAAAATCTGTATTACTAAGCAAGAATTGCCTTCTCAGATACTTTGATGGGTTATAAGATGGAGGAGGCAGCTATTATTACTCTAAAGATAGTGTCCAATTAAATCTATATTTTAGAAATATAGTGTAAAGGCTTTTTTTTTTTTTAAAGGAAGACCTTTTTTAAAGGTTTAAGTGGATTAAATAATTTTTTATTTTGGTAAACCATAAATGTGCTTATTGTTCTTAATACATGATGGTAGGCCTCAACTATCAAAATATTATTTTAAGTTTTAATTCTTATTATTTACACCACACACACTTGAATGATATAAATGCAGGACTTAGGCTTTGTGACATCTTTAAAAACTAAAAAAGATTACACAACTCAGAAAAGCCATGGCTCTATAATTTCATTTTTTAATCAAAATACTTTAAAAATATCCTTCCTATACAACCATCCCCATGTGTCAGCTTCCCTAATAGGTTTATGTTAACTGAATACAAAAGAAATGTGAAATAAATTTAACCAGGAGGGATGATCCAATCTAATTTTGATACATTAATGTCATATGCTGTACATGTTACAATAGCAGCCAGATCTAATACTAAGCTCCAGGCTATACTGAGATTTCCAAATGGCAGATTGTTCTAAGTGATATCAAGTATAATTGAAGTAATAAACGATAGTAAAAGCTGAGCACACTGTCAGGAAGAATTTAAGTATTTACTCTTTAAAATTAAATGAGTTAGGTTAGGAAAGACAAGACAACTGAAATAATGCAGATCTCAATTTACAGAAAATTCCTTTTATTTATCTGCTACATTAACCCTTGAACTCTTGCCAAAGCTATCTATAATTTCTAGTGCTCACTTATCTAAAGAACCAAGAGAAAAGGGCAACTGTAGTTTTATCTTATAACCAAGGCTTCTCTTCAAATATCTACCACACAGTATTAAAAGTCTGTTATAGAAGTTTAATGGGAAAGAACGATACATTTTTACTAAAATGTCGTAATGAAGACGCTTGTGGCCCAGAACCGTGCATATAATAATTTTATTCTAAACATGTTCAAAGTACTTTAAGGGAAAAGTTTCAACGATATCCTTTATGATTTATACTCAAATGCTAAAAAAGTAATTATTTTATGCTATCATGATGAGGTATGTTTTTATATCTTCATAATAATTAAACACAAATTGAGAAACTGCTAATCATTGCTGTATACGTTAAAATTTTTTGAAATACTGAAAAAAATCTACTTTAAGTGGTTAACAGTTAATGTAAATTTCAGAAGTGTGTTCGGCATATTTATTTGTCATAAAAACTTAATTTTATATTTATTTTATATATTCCTCATCTTTTATGGACTTACAAGATCGTGTCCTATATTCTCAGCAGGTTTTTCTATTCTCTGAAAACACTCAAAGTGGTTTCTAACTACATGTTTTTGTACCTAGATGTCAATCACTTCTGAAATAGAGTACAAGACTTCTGTATATGGGGTAGGTCTGTTAAAATCACTGGAAACCAGCTGCTCTTCCAAATTCACTGCAACTACTGCTGAAGTATGTAACACTGGCTATAGATTATCATTACCAATTTATGAAGACAAAGCTGTTAAATGAAATTCAACATATATATAAAACTGAAGTCCTCAAACCATTATATATAGACTTTTAGCACCAGAAAAGACACTGAAGCTCTAATTTTCCACCTAATACAGGAACTCCCACGGCAATATTCCTGACAGTAATTCTGCCTCTGCTTGAATACTTCTAAGATTTGGTAGTTTAAAGATTCACAAATCAGCCCATTCATTTTTATTTAGTTTTTTAAATTAAAAAAATATTTTATAGTTTATGCTATTACAGTTGTTCCAATTTTTTCCCCTTTGCACCCTTCGACCCAGCCTGCCCCTGACATCCACAGTCAATCCCCACACCATTGTACATGTCCATGGGTCCTTCATATATGTTCTTTGACTAATCCCTTCACCTTCTGTCAATCAGTCCCCATCCCTCTTACAGCTGTCAGTCTATTCCATGATTCTGTGCCTCTGGTTCTATTTTGCTCATTAGTTTATTTCATTCATTAGGTTCCACTTATAAGTGAGATCATATGTTATTTTTCTTTGACCAACTGGCTAATTTCACTTAGCATAACATTATCCAGCTTCATTCATGCTGTCATAAAAGGTAGGAATTCCTTCTTTTTTATGGTTGCATAGTATTCCATCATGTAAATGTACCATAGATTTTTTTTTATCCTTGCATTAACAATGGGCACATAGGCTGTTTCTAAATCTTGCCTATTATAAATAGTACTGCACATAGGGGTGCACATAAATTCTTTTGAATTGTTATTTCAGAATTCTTAGGGTATATTCCCAGTAGTGGAATCGCTAGGTCAAAAGGCATAAAAATCTTAAGGGGAAAACACAGACAGTAAAATTTCAGGTATCTTGCATAGAAATATTTTTGCCAATATATCTCCTAGGACAAGGGAAATAAAGGAAAAAATAAACAAATAGGACTACATCAAACTAAAAAGCTTCAGTACAACTAAAGATACCACCATCAAAATGAAAAGGGAACCAGCTGTATGGGAGAACATATTTGCCAATGATACATTGGACAAGGGTTTAATGTCCAAAATATATAAAGAACTTATACTAACTCAACATCAGGAAGACTAACAATCCAGTTAAAAAATGGGGAAAGGATCTGAATAGACACTTCTTCAAAGAGGACATACAGAGGGCCCACAGACATATGGAAAAATACTCAACATCACTAGCCATTAGGCAGATGCAAATTAAAACCACAATGAGATATCACATCACACCTGACAAAATGGCTGTCATTAGTAAACCAAAAGACAACAAGTGCTGGCAAGGATGTGGAGAAAAGGGAACCCTAGTTGGTGGGAATGCAGACTGGTGCAGCCACTTTGGAAAACAGTATAAAATTTCCTCAAAAAATTAAAAATGGAACTCCCTTTGACCCAGTTCATTAATTTTTAAAGAGCTTCACTCATTAGAACATTTTTCATAATAAGCTAAAATCTCCCTTCCTGAATCTACTAGGTTCTTCCAAAATGAGGATTATCAAGTAAATCCAATCTACTGATATATTTTATATATTATCTTTTCAGATATTTCAGGATCAGTCTAATAATATATCTTAACTTTTCTTTTCCAGGTTAAAAGTATCCTTAGTTCCTCTTCTTATAGTTTACAAACCTATTCTTTATCTTGGATTTCAATACCTCAGTTTATCGATTATTTCTATTAAACTGTGGTATCTGGAATAATACAATATTAATATATTTTAGATATATAATCTAAAGACAGCCAAGCCCATAGCATAGCTCAACTGGTTAAAGCGTTGTCCCAAAACACCATGGTTGTGGGGTTCGATCCCCTTTTAGGGTGCAGAGAAGAATCAACCAATGAAACCCACAGTCAACATCATATTCAATGGACAAAAACTGGAAGTGTTTTTTCTTAAAGTCAGAAAAGACAGGGATGTCTGCTTTCACCACTCTTACTCAATATAGTACTGGAAGTCCTAGCCACAGCAATCAGACAAGAGAAAGGAGCAAACCATCCAAATTGGAAAGGAGGAAGTGAAACTGTCATTATTCACAGATGACATGATATTGTATATACAAAACCCTAAAGACTCCCTCATAAATCTAGTAAATCTAATAAATGAATTCAGCAAAGTAGCAGGATACAAAATTAATATTTAGAAATCAGTGGCATTTTTACATACCAATAATGAACAATCAGAAAGGAAAACTAAGAAAACAATCTTATTTACTATTGCAATAAAAAAAATAAGATACCTAGGAATAAATTTAACCAAGGAGGTAAAATATCTACTTGGAAAATTATAGGATATTGAAGAAAGAAATTGAGGAAAATACAAATAGGTGGAAGTACATGCCGTGTTCGTGGACTGGAAGAATTAACATCATTTAAATGTCCATACTACTCAAAGCGATCTACAGATTCAATAGAATTCCTATTAAAATACCAACGGCATATTTCACAGATCTAGAACAAATATTCCAAAAATTTATATGAAACCAAAAAAGACCCTAAGAGCCTCAGCAATCTTGAGAACAGAGAACAAAGTTGGAGGTATTGCAATACCTGATATCGAACTATACTACAAGGCCATTGTAATCAAAACCGCCCGGTACTGGTGTTAAAACAGATATACAGATCAATGGAAGAGACCAGAGAGCCCAGAGGAAAACCCACACCTCTATGGTCAATTAATATTTGACGAATTAGAGCATACAATGGAGTAAAGGCAGTCTCTTCAAGAAATGGTATTGGGAAAACTGTACAGGTATATACAAAAAAAAAAAAAAAGAAACTAAATCACCAACTTATACCATACACAAGAATAAACTAAAAATGGATAAAAGACTTAAATATATGTCATGAAACCACAAAAATCCCAGAAGAAAATATAGGCAGTAAAATCTCAGGCATCTCTCAGAGCAATATTTTTGCAGATATATCTCCTTGGGCAATGGAAATAAGGAAGAAAAATAAATAAATGGGGCTATAATAAACTAAAAAGCTTCAGCAAAGCAAATAAACCATCAACAACATGAAAAGGGAACCCTCTGTATGGTAGAACATATTTGCCAATGATAAATGTGATTAGAGGTTAATTGCTGAAATATATAAAGAACTTATACAGTTCAACTTCGGGAAGACAAACAATTCAGTTAAAAAAATGGGCAAAGAACCTGAATAGGCACTTTTCCAAAGAGGACATACAGATGGCCAACAGGCATGAAAAAATGCTCAATGTTAATAATCATCACAGAGATGGAAATTAAAACCAAAATGATGTATCACCTCATACCTGCTAGAATGGCTACCATAAGTAAATCAACAAAGAACAAGTGCTGGTGAGGATGTGGAGAAAAGGGAACCCTAGTGCTCTGTTGGTGGGAATGCAGAGTGGTCCAGCCACTGTGGAAAACAGTATGCAATTTCCTCAAAATATTAAAAATGGAACTACCTGGTGACCCAGTGATCCCAATTCTGGGAATATGTCCTAGGAATCCTAAAACGCCAATCCGAAAGAATATATCCACCCCTATGTTCACTGCATCGTTATTTACAACAGCCAGGATCTGAAAACAGTCCAAGTGTCCATCAGTAGATGAATGGAAAAAAAAGCTGTGGTTCATTTACACAATGAAATACTACACGACTGTAAAAAAGAAGGAAATCTTACCTTTTGTGACAGCATGGATGGACCTGGAGAGTATTACGCTACGTGAAACAAGCCAGTCAGAGAAAGAAAAATGCCGTATGATCTCACTTAAAGTGGAATCTGATGAACAAAATAAACTGATGAACGAAATAGAAAGAGGCATGGGGAAAAGGGAAAGGGAAAATGGATGAAAGAAGGCGAAGGGATTAGACAAAGAATATATATGTATAACTCATAGACAAGGATGTCAGTGTGGTGATGGCCAGAGGGAAGGGGGTGTGGGGACTGGGTGGAGGTGGGCAAAGAAGGGGAAAGGGAGACATCTGTAACAGTGTCAACAATAAAAGTTAGAAAGGAAATCAACCAATAAATGAATAAATGAAACAACAAATCGCTGTTTCTCGCTCCAAAATCAATAATAATAATAATAATAATAATAATAATAATAATAAAAAAATACACCCTGGCTGGTGTGGCTCAGTGGATTGAGTGCAGGTCTGTGAACCAAAGGGACGCAGGTTTGATTCCCAGTCACGGCACATGCCTGGGTTGTAGGCCAGGTCCCTGGTAGGGGGCCCACAAGAGGCAACCGCACATCGATGTTTTTCTCCCTCTTTCTCCTTCACTTCTCCCTTCTCTAAAAATAAATAAATTAAATCTTTAAAAACAAAAAATACAACCAGCCTATATATAGTGGGACTACTTCTTTGTTTTATTCAGTAAATTTAATTTTCTGCATTTTTATAACGTTGGCTCAAATAGAAGCTGTACTCAATTCAAACCCCTAAGTCTTTTTCTTATAAAGTTCTTTTAAGCAGGTACAGCTGAGTACTAGAACTAAAAAGGAAGTTTCATATTTATTCTTGCTAGGTTCAGATTATCTTTAAGCCTATCAAGGTCTTTTGTGAGCCTGATTCTGCTATTCGATGTGTTGCCTCTCTCTCCAGATTTGGGATATCCTTAAATTTCAATTCTTGTATCTTCATTTAGATTTTGGATAACAATTTCTAAAGGGGCAGGTATGGGTAAGGGCCATTACCAATGTTACTCCTGGTTAAAAAAAATCCACCTTTATCAAATGCTTACTATTCTAAGTGCTTTGTGATAATTTAATTTTTACAACAGTGCTACAGGTAAATATAATTATTATTACCTCTATTTTTACAGGTGAGGAATTGAAGCTTAAAAAGATAAAGCAACCTTGCCTAAGGTCACATAACTAAGTAGCAGAGCCAGCACTGAAACCCAGGCAGGCTAGTTACAGAAGCCACACTTTAACCACTTCCCTATATTGCCTCTTATTAAATAATTTATGTCTCTCGATATGATTATACTACCAGTTATGAATATACTAACTGAACTATTATTAAGACCACATTTCTTCAATTTGCCCACAACAAACGACTTAGTTAAATGCTTTATACTGTCTATGGCTTTCCCTGATCTAGTAATCCTATTAAAACAAATTAAGTTACCTTGATGCAATCTGTTATGGTGAACTCATTGTGGCTCCTAGTGATCACTACTTCATTACCTAAGTGCTCAGAAAACATCTGTTTAGTAATCCTATTTTGTCAGGCATTGAGGTGGAGCTCATGAACGTTAGTAATTTTTGCAGTTGGAGGACTGTTCAATTTCTTTTATGAAAATCAGATGTTTGCCTATCTTATGGCAGCTTTCTCATTTTCCATGATTATGAACATATTCCAGAGTTAATTCTAGATTTCCTCAGTGCCACAGAATATCATCCATCTGGAACTGGAGAACAGAATTCTTGTAAAGTAACTTTTTCATAAAATCAGCTAACTACTCTATGACTCTCCAGTTTCAGTTAAAAGCACCTAACAATTAATTATAAGTACTCAAGGTCAAAACCTCAAAGTCTTCAATTTCTATTTTCCTTACTTTATCTCTAACAAGCTCTTCACAGAAAAAAAAAAAGTATTATCAGAGTTCCAGTCAAGATGGAGGCATAGGTAAGCATGGCTCGCCTCCTTGCATAATCACATCAAAATTACAACTGAACTACGGACCAATGATCACTCAGAACCCTCAGAAATCGAATTGAATGGAAATCCAACAACTACGGAACTAAAGAAAACACATTAATCCAGAAGGGTAGGAGAAGTGGAAACACGAAGACGTGGAACAGGTGGGACCAACACCCACATGTGGTGGATAAATATTTGGGAGGGATATTTTGGGAGCAAGGGGTTCTAGTCCCACACCAAACCCCCCAGCTCACGGTACCAGTGCCAAGAAGATAAGCCCCCATAACTTCTGGTTGTAGAAACCAGTAGAACTGGAGTCAGTGAAAAAACTACTGGACTCCCTGGTAGGTCTTTTTAAAGGGCCCATGTGGAACTTACGCAGACGCAGTCCCTCTGAGCTGTAGCACCATCAGGGTAGAGGCCTGAAAGGCAACAGTGGCCTAAGGGGAGGAATGAAGTGTCTGGCATCAGGGTGAGAGGTGGGAGACAGCTTTCTCCCTGAAAGAAAGCAGGGCAGAGGTCCTTGCGCCTTTTCTGAGCCCTCTCCTGACAGAGCCACAGAGCTGGCAGGCGGGAGCCACATCTGAGACTCCATCAGTCTGGCTCACACTGTTTGCCCTGCCCTGGCGTTTACCTGAGGCCCTGCCCCACCCAACTTACAGGCCAGCTCTCTTTAGATCTAAGTTTGGCTTTGCCTGGGAACTTCTGAGCCCAGCACAAATATCAGAGAGCTGCAGACTGCTTTGTGGCTCATGCAGGGTGGCCCCAGGCAGAACACAGGTTGTGGCTGACCCTGACTTGCACCACATGGGAAACCCCAGAGCCTGCACAACCAGTGGAGAGCTACAGGCCATACTGGAGCACCACCACACTGCTCTGGCACAGCTGATCCTCCATTGACGGCGGAGGTTGGTGGTAAGTGGTCACAGCCAGTCCTTGCAGCTGAATGGCCTGAGTAAATCCCCTCCACAGACCTGCCAACAGCAATCAAGACTCAACTATAAGAGGAGGGTGTACTCAGCCCACACAAAGGGCACACCTGGAGTACCCAGCCTGGATGATAGGAGAGGCTGTGCCACTGGACCCTATAGCACACCTACCACATTAGGTCACACTACCAAGACAGGGAGTCAAAGAAGCTCTACCTAATACACAGAAACAAATACAGGGAGGCTGCCAAAATGAGGAGACAAAGAAACATGGCCCAAATGAGAGAACACATCAAAACTCCAGAAAAAGAGCTAAATGAAATGGAGAAATGGAGAAAAGTAATCTATGAGATGCAGAGTTCAAAACACTGGTTATAAGGATGCTCAAGGAACTCAGTGAGTACTTCAAAAGCATAAAAAAGAGCCAGGTAGAAATGAAAGATATACTCGTAGAAATGAACAATTTACAGGGAATCAACAGCAGAGTGGATAAATCCAAGAATCAAAACAATGATATGAAACATAAGAAAACAAAAAACAACCAATTAGAACAACAGGAAGAAAAAAGAATCCAGAAAAAAAGGAGGGGAGTACACGGAGCCTCTGGGACAACTTCAAGAGGTCCAACATTAGTATCATAGGGGGTGCCAGAAGGAGACGTGAAAGAGCAAGAAATTGGAAATCTATTTGAAAAAATAATGCAAGAAAACTTCCCTGATTTGGGTGAAGGAAACAGACATGCAAATCCAGGAAGCACAGAGAGTCCCAAACAAGATGGATGCAAACAATTCCACACCAAGACATATCATAATTAAAATGCCAAAGGTTAAAGGCAAAGACAGAATCTTAAAAGCAGCAAGAGAAAAGCTGTTTGTTACCTACAGGGGAATTCCTGTAAGGCTGTCAGCTGATTTCTCAAAAGCAACTTTGCAGGCTAGATGGGACTGGCAAGAAATATTCAAAGTCACGAAAAGCAGGGATCTATATCCCTGCTTTGCTCTATCCAGCAAAGATATCATTTAGAATAGAAGGGCAGATAAAGACCTTCCCAGACAAGAAAAAAATAAAGGAGTTCACCATCACCAAACCATTATTACATGAAATGTTAAAGGGACTTATTTAAGAAAAAGAGGGTCCAAACTATGAATAATAAAATAGCAATAATCACATACCTATCAACAGTTGAATCTAAAAAACAAAGTAAGCAAACAAGAAGAAAAGAGACAGAATTATGGATACGGAGACTTTTTGGATAGTTGATCAGATGACAGATGTGAGGTAGTTTTGAGGGAATGGGTGAAGAGGTGAGAGGATTAAGAAGTATAAACTGGTAGTCACAGAATAGCCATGGGGATGTAAAGTGCAGTATAGTAAATAGAGTAGCCAAAGAACTTATACACATGACCCATGGACATGAACAAAGGTGGGTGGATTACCTGAGGGGAGTTAAGGGTACAGGGTGGGGGTGGTAGCAAAGGGGAAAACTGGGTCAACTGTAACAGCACAATCAATAAAATATTTTAAAAAAAGTATTATGCTCCTTTTTTCTGCCTTCCTCTTTATTTACTCTACTGTTGTCTAGGTAAGATGTCTGTCATCCTACACACTTAGACTAGTTCACTAAGTTACTAAAAGACCTCCTTCTTTCCTCCTTTCCTTTGTTCTTCCTATCCACCTTCTTTCATACATTAGAAAATATTGAGAGCTGAGTAAATGCACTGTGCTAGCTACAGTAGATACAATGCTGAGGAAAAACAGACAGTCTCTGCTCTCACCAAGCTTCAAGTCCAATGGAGGAGGCAGAGTAAAATAACTAGGCAATAAATGAATAATTAACAATATAGATAATGCTCTAAATATACTTCCCTCAATGTAAGTAATGAAGAAAACTAGGCTGTAATGGCACTTGAAGAATGCAAAGAAGCTAATTAGGTTAGGCAGTTACTTTAGGAGATAGTGGGTACACATGGAGAAATTGAAACAGTAATATTGTTCCAAACCCTCATGCTTTCCCCCATCTTCCACTCTATGTAGCAAAACATACAATATCGTATACTCCTCAATAATATGAAAAAACATTCTTTCATACACATTCTTATAGTCACATGCATTTTTCATACATTCGCTTCCTACGTGGAACATTAATTTTTTAATAACTAAGAAAAACTTCTTGAA
Source organism: Mormoops blainvillei (assembly GCA_004026545.1). Taxonomy (NCBI): domain Eukaryota; kingdom Metazoa; phylum Chordata; class Mammalia; order Chiroptera; family Mormoopidae; genus Mormoops; species Mormoops blainvillei. The sequence goes on along the minus strand of PVJD01003448.1, from coordinate 6,434 downwards.
GTAATAGGTAAAGTATCTAGTACATGATACCATGGTAGAGTGGACACTCAATAAATTCTATCATTAAAAAAATATCAAAGCATTTGGCAATTTTTTTCTATCATTACATAGTGTATTGCATAAAAACAGTTATCTGCAATTATGGATTTAAATATGCCACTTTAAAGGTAATAAGTGCTATAAGCAAAATAAAATTGGGTATATAATAGGGGTGGAGGGACTTCTTTAGCTAGGATGGTCTGAAAGGTCTCTCGGAGGACTGTCCTATGAGCTCAAGAATAGAACAATGAGAATGAGAAAGCCTGATGATGTGGAGAAAGAGCATTTCAAAAGGAAAGAGCAGTAAGTACATAGCTCCTGAGATAGGACTAAACTTGACAAGCTGGAGCATTAAGATGATAGATAAGGCCAGACTGTGTTAAAAGAAAAAGAAAGTAACAGAAGATGAGTCAGAGGGGCAGGTAGGCAGGTAGGTGGACAAGTCATATAGGGTACTGAAGGCCAAAGTGAGAAATTCGAATGCTTTTCTATACGCAATGAGAAGCCATTTCTATACCATCCAAATTATACCATTCACAGTGGTGAGATAAATTTACTCTGAACCACTTATGTTCTCTGGTTGGTTTCCCTATCTATTATTCTTGTCATTGGGAGTATATTTATGGAAATGGGGGTTAAGGACAGAATCTATGACATTAAAATAGAATTAGTTAAGTAAGGTTGTTATATTTTGGGACTGAAACCATGAGTATAATTCTGTAACATTTATTAATTATTATATTACTGTATCTAATAAAATAATGAAAATTTTGTTATTCCTTAAATTTGTTTTTGAATTCATTTTCCAGATTATATTTAGCATACAGTTCTTTGAAAAGTAAAGTATACTGTAATTTAATTGCTAAATAAAGAAAAACAGATTTAAAATTCAACCAAATAGGTCTATAAAGCTCATTTATTTGCAAAACTATTGTGACCAAATTTCAAAACAGAAAATGAACTGTTGTCCATTACACTAACAGTATTTCAGAAGAAACTGGCTTAAATAAAAGACTTCTTTCTTCTCTTTTTTTTGGGGGGGGCGTGGGGGTCCAGGAAATGAAAGATAGACTAGGGAGGCCAACTAAGTATGTTACAATGATCTCAACCTGATCTTTATCAAACTCGTAAAAGGATGATTCAGCTACCTATGAAGCAGGGTATCAGCGAGTGGCTAGAACAAGGAGACAGAGGAAATGAGACAAGCTCCTGTGAACACTTTATACCAATGCTTGTAGCACTTTTGATTTTTTAGGGGTGAATAAACTCAGTTAAGTGGAAATTATTTTTAACCATCTTCCATCAATCTTCCTCAGGTTGAGATAATTTATAGAACAGATGGCTTGAACTAGGGTTATATCAGGATTTTTGATATGATGGTATAATATTTCTAAGAGAGACTGCTGTGTTAGACTAAATGGTTAATTTGTTCAAAAAGTATAGTCTATGTTGTAAAAATCCTGCTACTATTGTCTTGCGCCTTGAAAAAGCTTCTCATCACAAGAAATAAAATGTTACACTTATATAGTTCAAGGATACTTACCTCTTATTCTGGGCAAATAAAATGCTTAAAAATAATATATAAAATCACTACATATTTTAAATAAAAAGTGAAAATAGATACAAATGATTTTCTATAAAATAGATATAAATGATTTTCTCCTTTCAAGTTTAAAACAAAGAACCAGAGTCATAAATAATTCTAGCTTGCCAGAGGCATGGCTATTTCTTTATACTGACTGTCGACTATCTAATTTAATTAGAGGTATTAAACTCCATGCTGAGGTCAACGAGCCTTACATCCTCCAATATTACACTTCAACCAGTGCTCATTAATGTGTCTACTGAATGGATTAACACACTAAAGATATATGTACAAAGGAAAGGGGGACAACCTAATGATAGCCAATTGTTCATCTGTAATAGGACACATGTTCTAGGCCTCAACTTATTACCTCTAATGTGGAATTTATTAAATTCAGGAGAAAAAATGCCAATACAGAAAGTGATTTTTTATCAAGGAACTGGTATAAGACAACTGGTGTATATGATTAAGTTTAAACATTTAGCCTTTTATTAAAAAGAAATTGATACTATAACAGAGCTAAAATATAAGCCCGCTAGAAAAATTTTACATACTACCACTCTAAAGAGCAGATTAAAGACGAGTAATAAAGAATAGGGAAAAGGAAAACTTGGTATATAAAGAAATAAATGTTTTCAAAAGGTTTAAAATAAATAACTGGTTTTAAAAGGTCTTTTCCTATGAAAAGGTTTAAAATAGTTATACTGAATTCTGAGTCCAGGTAAAATTTTCCTTTCTACTGAATTAGTGAAATCTTGCTTCAATTAAGTCCCAACCTTGATAGGGTAGATTTACTCTAAACTGATTTAAATTTCTATTCAAGAAAAGTATACCTTCCAAAGTAATACTGCTTTATTTTATTTGTTTACAATTTTGACAGGTGTCATTTTTATATGGTAGGTACTGTACATATAAAGGCAGTGATATTTAAAATTTAAAGTACTTGGAGATTAAGCAACAAACTTCTAAATGATATATAGTCAAAGATTCTCAAAGAAAACAAAAAAATATTTTGAACTAAATGAAAATGAAAAGGTTCTGTGAAAGGATACTAGTGATGGGTGTATAAAAGTAAATGGACTTTATACCAACGAACTGTTAAAATGGTACATTTTATGTTGTATATGTATATTCTACCATAATAAAAAACTCTTTCTATACTTACATATGAAAATAAACTTAATGTTCATGGTTTAATCCCTCAAAATTCCAGTCCTTAAAATTTTTACCATTTAAAGGTATAATTTCAATTAAACTCAACCATTTAATAATTCTTAAGTGGTGTTTTCATTTCCAAAACTAATTTTGTTATGATAATTGGTTGTTAAACATCCATTTTACATTCCTCTTAAATAATTAAGGACAAACCCTGGTAAATATTTTGAATGAAATAAGAAATATCACTTATTTGACATTTCTACAAAAGTCACAGGAATTAAAGTTTAAGTACCATATAATTGTTAGGTTTAATATAGTGAAGTAAAAATATCCTGACATAATTTTTTTTAAAAAGCATTTAACAACAACAAAACAACAACAACAACAAAAAGATATACTTTGTTCAGCTCTTATGTTTATAACCTAAGATACTATTAATTTTAGACTGCTCTGGGGTTTAAAAGTTGTATCCATGGAGCCATGAAAATGATGATAATAATAAATATGAGTCACTGCCAAATTCGTAATGATTAAAATTATTTATCTTTTTGTATTATACTCATAATTGTCTCTAATTTGGGTATGGTTTATTTTCAGAGATTTAAAATAAGTTGATGGAACAATGCGCTTAATTGAAATTTTAATGAAGTTTTATTCCATTCCAACTTCTCACCATCTTTGTGTCAGTTTTCATGGCTCATTTTGTACTAAAAAAATAAAAACTACATGCCAAGAAATTCTATAGCAAACCTGTTATTGAACATGCTTTCCTACCTTTATCAATTACCTCCACCTTTATTATTCATTTCAATCTAATTAAGAATCCTTATATTAATTTTACTAACCATTACTCATTGAGTAGGCATTTTCCAACAATATTTTAAAGTGTAAACAAAAAGCATCAAGGATATTAAGCCAATCATATAAAATATCTGAGAGTTCTGCAGTTCCTTTTCAATAGTGTGAACACTATTTTCATAGCTTACTAATGAAGTGAGCATAGCTTTGGTAACAGGCAAAAGGGTTTCCAGTAAAATGACCTATGATATTAAGTTGGTTACATCCAGCATTAGTTTTGAATATGCTTGTAAATGCAGGAGGAAGAAGAGGAGGAGGAAGTGGAGAAGGCAAAGAAAAGAAATGTCAGACAATGTTTTACTTTTAAAAGTATTTCTTCCTAACAAAACAAAGTACATACAACTATACTCTGAGGTATCTTTGTGGTTACCAGGATGATTTTTGAATGATGGTGACAGCTCAGCAAAATGGTGGCATAAGTTTTAAAACATGTGGGCCATAAAAACCACTCTACTATCTCTCTCATAAATTCTAAGTTAGTAACATTTAGTTCAATTAATTATGGCTTATTTAATCTGCTGCATTATTTTTAGTTAAAATTTATGATAAAGCATGCTATATTTTAAGTGGTTTGTAATAATTTACTCCCCCCTTAATCAATATAAACATATCTATCCATATGCAAAGGGACTTGAAATATAATTTCACCACTTTGTATACACAAATTTTTCAATTTGTCCTATCTCCACTTTGTTGAAGGCAAATCTCTTGTTAAGACTATACCCTTCAATCATATCATTAAAGAAAACAGAGTCTGCTCTATAATACTGTTTCTGAAGACAACAGTATTAGGTGAATAGTGCAGTACTCAGAATTAGTGTTTGATCAATTAGATTACATATATATTTTATGTTATTAATTTTCTTAAATACTAGGATTTTATCTGAGCACTTTTCTCCCCACTCTTACTTTTTTGGTCAAAGAGTCATCAGAATCAGAAGGCATTCTTGTTGATACATGAAATATTACTTCTACTGTAGAGGTAGCAAAATATGGTGTGGTCAATCCAGTGCTTTTGTTTTTTTGTAGTCCTCCCATGAAACCACAATGGTTTGTAAGATTTACCTAGAAGCAATGAAGAGAAACAATGTTAATCAACTAAACAAAATTCAAAAACTCACTGTTGAAGAACACTCAAATCTTTCAATTTGTGAAAACATGGGGAACGAAAGTCTTTTGCATCTCATAAACCAATGTTTGATCCAGAATTATTAGTCAGAGCTGCTCTGTTCACTCTGGTACTTTTTCTTAAGTATTTCAGGACCCCTAATTATAGGAGTTAATTAGAAAAGCAGTGAACTGCTGTGCACGCTGCATCTTTAGTTAGACTAGTAGGTGTTAATGATAAATTGTAAAGGCTGTGGGGGACACCAAGGCCAGAAATTAAAAATCAAGTAGCAAAAATCAAGACTGGAAATGATTTTGGGAGAAGTTAGAATAGTAATGGCACTTTCATAAAATAGTTAATTAGGAGTGTCATATATATTCATCAAAACTGCCTTCCTAATCATTAGTACCTATCTTAGCCCAGAAGAAAAATATCAAAATGCGAAAAGTACATACACTTCAAATGCATTGAACTACAATTCAATCTGTGCAGATTTTTAAATATCTTTTCTCATGATTATAAATACAATACATGCCATTATCAGGGTCGTTGCACTGAATGATATATTCCCTGGACTGTGTCCATGGAAGCAAGCAACTTAAGTTCATTGTGTTAAATTAAATAAATGGAAAAAAAAAGTGACCGTTGCTTTTATCTCTCCATTCAAAGAAACCACTTATGCATGTTTTTAAATAATAAAATCTGAATAACTGATAGAGACATATAAAAACAAATCTCTCTATCATGTGGCCATGTCTTTTAACCAACGCTACCAGTTATTAATAAGTGAACGTATGAATAACAAATTAGTTTTTATGTCATTACTACAAGGCTGATTTAATCAATATTTTTAAATTTACTTTTTTGACTCAGTAATACATTCATATAATTAACAATTCAACAGATTATACCCACATTTTTCTTCTATATCTCTTGTCTTTGGCTACTCAGCTCTACCAAAAAGCCATTTCTTAGATTTCAACAGATCTCAACATTCTCTGTATGTACAATTAAATTTTTATATGTAATGTATTTATATACACACATAGCATGCATATATCATACTCTGCACTTTGCTTTTTTGCACTTAAAATACTTTGAAAAGTACTTTGTATTAGTAAGTAAAGAGCTTCCTCATTTTTGTTTTTATGGCTTTACGGAAGTTCATTACTTTTTAAAATTATATTTTATTTATTATGCTATTACAGTTGTGCCACTTTTTTCCCCATTTGCCCTGCTACAACTAGTCCCTCAACCCTGCTCCCACAGGCAATCCCCTCACGAGTGTCCATGTCCATGGGTCATTGCGTATTTATTCTTTGGCTACTCTGTTTCCTGTGCTGTACTTTTACATCCCCATGGCTATTCTATAACTACCCATTTCTACTCCTTAATCATGTCACCTGTTTCACCCATACCCCTGACCACCTCCCATGGGGCAATCATCAAAATGTTCTCTGTATTTATGATTCTGTTTCTCTTCCGTATGTTTGTTTTTTAGATTCAATTGTTGATACCTATGTGCTTGTTGCCATTTTATTGTTCATATTTTTCTCCTCCTTCTCCTTCCCCTTCTTAAAGAAGAGCGTTTAACATTTTCTATAATGCTGGTTTAGTGGTGATATACTCCTTCAGCTTTTTTCTTGCCTGGTAAGCTCTTCATCTGTCCTTGTACTCTAAACGATA